>CAJHQQ010000932.1:0-129591 GCA_905132885.1 Moricandia moricandioides | reverse complement strand
ATAAATATATATTTGTAAGGTATTTATATGCTTGTCGATAAAAAAATAGCAGAAGTTGGGTTTGAATCCACATTCCCATCATGGAAATAAAGTTCAGCTTAGTTAACAAGTTGAGCTAGATGGATACAATACTGATAGACCACTAAGGGTGTATATCCGTAAGAGGTTGAAGAGAACATAGCTTGAGTCAAGAGAAGAGATGCCGAGTAAAGAATTGCTTGGTGATGACGTGGATAATGAATCTTGAAGAGTAGATGGAGTAGAATATAAATTAGAGATTGTTTGTTACAGAAAATATCTTTGGATCATGTTGTACTTGGCTTGTAGGGAATATTTCTCTCAAGAGGAAGATTAAAGAGCTTGTTCTTGATTCTGAGAATTAGATTACATTCAAAACTTGATTCTTGGTGAAATCTGATTGTTTCCTTTGTTAATTAAATAATGCATAGTTGTTTTCTTAACAAATTGGTGCATTGACTTGATCGAGCTTCGCGATCTCAACAATGGCGGGACTCGAAGGCGACGTAGAAGTGATTTATACGTAGATCGGCGATTTGAAGAACCAAGTAGATGAGATCCATGGAGGTTGGGCGTTAATGACCAAATCAAATACATAACTTACAGATCGGCTCGATTCGATGAATCAAAAACTCGAGAGACTGGAATTGTTCTTGTCCGGCGATAAATCTCAAGGAAAAGCAGTCGCAACATCATCTAATACGGATAATCAGGTACGATCTTCTATGCCAATATCACCAGAGGAACAATCACTAGGTTATCAGGGAATAGCGAATTCACTGGAAAATAGATCTCGTTTGATGAGAAAAGTTGAGCTACCAGCGTTTCAGGGGAGATACCCGAACATTTGGCTAAATAGAGCGGAGAGATTTTTCCATTTAGAGAACTATTCATATCAAGACAAATTTGATCTGATTTCCGTGGGATTGGAAGGTGAAATATTGAATTGGTTTCTGATTGAGGTGGATTCGATTCCATTTACTTGTTGAAGTGACTTCAAACATAGACTGGTTTCTCATTTCACACATTGTATTGAAGATGATCCAGGAAAGAGGTTATTTGCGATTACTCAAACGGGTTCTATCACCGAGTATATTGATGAGTTCGAAGAGTTGAGAGGCATGGTAACAAGGATTGAAGAAAAGAATCTGGTTCATGTATTTTTCAATGGTGTCAGACATGAGATGAAGGAGGTCATTAAGATTGAAGAACCACAGGGGTTGAGACAACATATTGAAGCTGTAATCAAGATGGAAGACAGTGTTTTTTGTAAGTCAATGGTAGCAGTGACAAATACATCAAGTAACTACAGACAAAACGAATCCTTCAAGTACACGAAGCTTTTCCTACCATAACGGTAACTATGCTAAAACTCATGTGTCAATGGGGAGTAAGAACAACTCAGGAGAAAAACAACAGTGGAAACACCAGAAACCAGCAGTGGCACCTCAGAGGTAACACCTGCTGAAATGGCTGAGAAAAAGAGTTTGGGTTTGTTTTATAAGTGTGATGTCGAATGGTTTACGACTCATGAATGTCACAGGTTAGAGCACAGAGCTACAGGTTTTATCGATGATTGATGGAGGTGAAGTAGAGATTATAAATGTTGCAGAAGTAGACACTTTTGAAGATGGAAATGGGATGATCATAGAGCTTATGCGACTGTCATTGCCCTCGTTTTTGCGATTATCATCTCATACTATAACTAAACTTTGGGGTACAGCGGGCAAACATAAAGTGGCAGTGTTGCTTGATAGCGAGTCCACACACAATTTTATTGACCCGTCAGTTCTCAAGAGAGCTCACTTGACACCAGTTATTGATAGGAAGCAGTTCCATTTACATTACCATCTTTGGAGTATGTAGCAGATTTCATTTTTTGGAACACGGTAAACTGGATATAATTATGGGAGTTCAGTGGTTACGTACTTTAGTCCGTTGTGAAGTCGACTGGGAAACACAGAAGATGTCATTCTTGTTTAAAGGCCAAAGAGTCACACTGAGAGGATATGCGTCACTTCATGGAGATCCAACTACAATGAATCATTTACAAGAGGTTAGGACTACGAAAGGTTTGGGGTTTGATTTTGACATTGTTCAAGTCAACTAACTCATCATGATGCAGGAGATTCCAGTTCCGATAGAACAATTATTGGAGTTACATGAGAGTTTTTGCAGAACCGACCCAGTTGCCGCCTCTGCAAGACAGGGAACATACTATTAACTTGATAGCAACACTGGCCCAATAAGTGTTTGTCCTTATAGATACCATCATGCGTATAAGGAAGAGATGGAAAAGATGGTTTCTAAAATGCTGAAAGCTGGGTTGATCAGACCGAGTCGTAACCCGTATTCCAGTCCGGTTTTGTTGGTCTGGAAGAAGGATGGGACATGGCGTTTTTGTATTGATTATAGTGCTTTGAACAAGGCTACGATGCCGGACAAATTTCCAATTCCTATGATTGATCAGCTATTAGATGAGTTGAATGAGGCTTGTGTGTTCGCTAAATTGGATTTAAGGTCTAGTTATCATAAGACTCGTATTCTCGAAAAAAACACAAGACAGCATTCCGCACAGCTGATGGTCATTATGAATTCGTTGTAATGCTTTTTGCCTTGATGAATGAACTTCTTAGAGAATTTCTTCGTAAGTTCATCTTAGTATTCTTTTATGATATTTTGATATATAGCAAAACAATGGAGGATCATGTGAGACATTTGGAAATAGTCTTGAAGGTATTTGATGAACACCAATTGTTTGCAAACAAAAAAAATGTTCATTTGGACAGAATCAGGTGGATTACTTGGGTCATCTCATCAGTCATAATGGAGTCTCGACAGATCCGATCAGGACTGACATTATGAGGAATGGCCCACCCCAAGGAGTGTGAAGGATTTATGGGGAATTTTAGGCCTCACTGGTTACTATCGTTTGTTTTGTCTGTGTGTATGGTTTCATTGCTCGTCCATTAACTGATTTTCTTAAGAAGGATGCATTTGAGTGATCTTCAATGGCTCAGCGAGCATTTGAATGCGTTAAGGAAACCATGGAAACTTCCCCTTTTCTTGTGTTACCGGATTTCTTTTTCGTTTTCATAATAGAATCAGATGCTTCAGGACATGGATTAGGAGCCGTACTTATGTAAAACAATCAACCTATAGCCTATTTTAGCTCGGGCCTATCTACTCGTGATCAAACTAAACCGATCTAGAGAGAGAGAGAGAGAGAGAGAGAGAGAGAGAGAGAGAGAGAGAGAGAGAGAGAGAGTATGGCTATTGTGTTAGCAATTCAGAAATGGCGTCACTACCTTCTTGGCATGAAGTTTATCGTGCATACTGATCAAAAAAGCCTTAAATTCTTGCTAAAACAGAGAGAGGTTTCATTGGATTATCAAAAATTGTTGACAAAACTACTGGGTATGAGTTTGATATTGGGAATAAGGCTGCAGATGGACTCTCAAGAATCAATACAGTTGTTTTTGCAGAGGAGTTAATAACTGGTGTTACCTTGAAGGCTATTACAATTCCCATCAGTTTGCAATTACATGATATACTTGACGAGATTGCCAAGGATGAAGTTTTGAGTACTTTGAAACAGTTGATAGAAGCTGGGGAACCTCATAAAGCTTGTTATTCCGTAAATGGGGTAGTTCTTTAAAAAGGACGTCTGATTTTTCCTCGTTTGTCGTCGCTAATTCCACTGATTCTTCGTGAATATCATGATGGACTAATTGGCGGTCATTCTGGAGTTCTTAAATACTTCATCGGGTTCACGCAATGTTCCATTGGCCTAAGATGTTAGTGGATATTCAGCAGTATGTGTCTACTTGTGAAGTGTGTCAAAGACAGAAGTATTCTACTCTTTCTCCTACCGGTTTGCTACAGAGATTACCCATTCCAAATCAGATTTGGAAAGGTCTTTCCATGGATTTCATTAAAGGTCTTCTGGTTTCTCAAGGCGTCAATGCTATTTTGGTGGTTGTAGACTGTTTGAGTAAATTTGCTCATTTCTTAAAACTGAAGCATCCGTTTAGTGTTATGGACGTTGCCCACCTATTTCTTCAGGAGGTTGTGAGACTTCATGGATATCTGCTGTCTATTGTCTCTGATAGAGACAAAATTTTCCTAAAGATTTTTTTTTTTTTTTGGAAAAACCTAGCTCGCAGGTACTCAACTCAAATATAATACATTGTTTCATCCGCAAACTGAGGTCATCAATCGTTATTTGGAAACCTATTTGAGATTTTTTGCCTCTACTCATCTGAAATCATGGTCTAAGATTCTTTCATGGGTTGAGTTGTGGTTGTGGTATAACACTCGCTTTCATAAAACTTTGGGAACGACTCCGTTCAAGGTAATGGGAGAGATCCACCAAATAAAGTTTGAAGCAGGTTCTATTGATAATTTTGAGTTGGAGATAAGATTGAAAGAGCGTGATGACATGTTGCCTCAGATCAAATTTCATTTAATTCGTGCTCAAGATAGAATGAAACTGAATGCTGACAAGCACATGCGTGAGTTGGTGTATGAGATTGGGGATATGGTGTTTTTAAAGCTACGTCCTTACCAGCAGAAATCAGTAGCTAAGCGGTTATATCAAAAACTCGCAGCTCGCTATTAAGGTCCCTTTGAATTCATTGAGCGTGTGGGAGCTGTTGCTTACCGTTTGAGATTTCCAACAGATTCTAAGATTCATGATGTCTTACATATCTCTCAGCTCAAGCCTGTGTTAGGCAAAACTCATGAATTTTCTCCTCTTCTTGTATCATTTTCTGATCAAGCTGAGTTATTGATTGAGCCGGTGGAAGTGTTCGATACTCGTTATCGAAGGAATGTCATTTGGAAACGTTGGTGTCATGGTCCGATTTACCAGCACATGAGAATTTGTGGGAGCTAGCTTCCTCACTGATGCGTCGGTTTCCTTACCAGAAGCTTGAAGACAAGCTTCATTTCGACGCGGCGGGGATTGATAGACCACTAAGGGTGTATATCTGTAAGAGGTTGAAGGGAGAAGAGATGCCGAGTGAAGAATTGCTTGGTGATGACGTGGATAATGAAACTTGAAGAGTAGATGAAGTAGAATATTAATAAGAGATTCCTTGTTACATAAAATTATCTTTGGATCATGTTGTAATTGGCTTGTAGGGAATATTTTTTTCAAGAGGCAGATTCAAGAGCTAGTTCTTGATTTTGAGGATTAGATTACATTCGGAACTTGATTCTTGGTGTAATCTGATTGTTTCCTTTGTTAATCAAATAATACATAGTTGTTTGCTTAACAAGTACATATTTACACTTGTTATTTTTTGTATTTAGTTTGTGAAATGTGCCCCAATATTATCTTCTTCTAAGTGAAATTCCCTAGTATTTACAACAACATAAATCTTATCATTGTTTTTCCACAATTTCTTCACCTTCCTTCTCAGCATTCTTTTCTTGTTTGCGCTGTAACTACCGAAAAGACTTTCCATCTCTTCCAAAGGCATACCGCGTGTCTCTGGAAGGAAAGTAAAGAAGAAGACCCATGCAGCAGCCGCAACTCCGGCGAAGAGAAGGAAGGCACCACCGATGGTTAGACCTTTAGAAAGAGATAGAAACGTCATTCCGATAATACCACTCATCAGTCTATTTAACATCACACCCAAACTTGCCCCTTGAGCTCTTAGTCTCACGGGGAATATCTCTGAGCAGTAGACCCATGTCACTGGCCCTGCACCTATTGAGAATGTTGCTACAAATGTCATCACCGTCGTAACGCTAAGCCCAATAGCCCACTTGAGCGTCTGTCCTGGGTTTCTGTCTATCACTGTGAGACTAGTCCCGAGGGCTGTCAAAGAAAGAAACATTCCTCCCATACTCATGAGCAATAAAGCTCGACGTCCAAACCGGTCGACCACGCAAGTCCCTCCAACGATAAAGAGAGTTTTGACAATCCCAACAGCGACAGTTGCCAAGAGCTGGTCATTCTTGGACTTTAATCCAGCCTTTAAGAAGATGGTCGGAGAGTAAAGGACGACCGCATCTATCTCGGAGGCTTGCTGAGCGAAATATATACCGAGACAAGCTATTAAGATATGTCGGACAGCAGGGGTTGGTCGGACAATAAGATCCTTCCACACGCCTTTTCCGGCACTTTTCCTGTTTGGAACAACAATAACATCGTCTGTCATGTCTTCGGGGATTCCAGCAGCCCGTTTGATGTCATTGAGCCTAGAAATGGCTTCTTCTTTGGTGTTTGACGTTTTGTCGAGGACTTTAAAAGCATCCCCAAGACGACCCTAGAGTACGAGCCACCTCGGAGACCCGGGCATTGCCAACACTCCGATGGCCAGGCACACTAAGGGAATCACTCCGACACCTAACATGAACCTCCATCCAAGATGCTCGGGAAGCTTGGAGAAAAAGTAGTTCGATACGTAACCCAGAAGTATACCAATGTTGATAAATATCTGCATTAAAAAAACATATCAGCATTAACTTTCATTTACAATGTGCATTTTATTATATCTAAAATTGGAAAGTTCAGATCTATTAGACCTTAGGGAAAGAGCTGAGAAAACCACGAGAAGTAGCAGGAGCAACTTCAGCCGTGTAAACCGGTGCAATCATCATAGCATAACCGACGCCAATACCAGCTACAAAACGGCCAACCATAATGAAAGGATAATTTGTGGCAAAACCCATGAGAAGGGCACCAAAAAAGAAAAAGGCTCCTGCCAACACTATGGTGTATCGTCTTCCAATCCAATCAGAAGTTCTACCTGCGGCACCTGAACCTACCAGAGAGTATATGTTTAAAATTCCCATGAGGATCTCAAGCTGTACGTCTGACAGTTTCAAATCGTCTTTTATAAAAATTGCAGCCCCACTCATCACTCCAATTTCTGCAACATCCATAGGTATGTAAGGACAGTTACAGGAACCATAGAACAAGACCAAATATGATATGTATCGGTAGAAACAAAACGTACCGTAACCAAGGATGATTGAAGTTATGGAGGCTAAGATTGCACAAGCAAAAGCAAACCGGCTTCTATTCCCCCTCGGCAGCTCGAACTCTGCAGTGACAACACCTTTTTCTATTCCAGAGGAACTCATCGTATTCGCTATAATTGCAAGACAATGAAATTAATTAATAAAAGAAAGTATGAAACTGGCAGATTAACTTTGTTTCTTCTGGATGATTGAATCATTGGGGGGATGAAAGGGTTTAAATAAATGTGTGATGCTCACAACAGAAACTAACTAATATCAATTTTTAAAAGCTAATACTTAGTTAACTGATTACCTGTTATGGCTAGATAATATTTCAGGGATAAAAATTAGATTAGATGATATAAACAGCCATGGTTTTTCGTCTCATCTACAAGTTTTTTCCTAAAATTAGGAGTTTACAGTAAGAACAGAGCTAACAAGATCCGCCTCTCTTTCTTTTCTTTCCTAAATTTAGAAAATATGTGAATACATTTAACATAAATCTAAAGATTTCAAAAAAAAGAATGATAAATTTAGTTCACTTCAAAATTTATTTGAAGTTAACTTATCTAATTCTTTTTATGTATAAGATTTGTGTTGCTCACTATAAAAGGAGATTTGCAATTATACCATGAAATTGATACCACTTTACATATATACATTTAGAGGGAGGACATGTTCAGAAATACCTAAATCATTAGTAGACAAAAGACTAAAATAACATTCCCACAATTCTAACATAATTTCATTTCTTCCTCTTGAGAGAGAAAGCTTCGAAGGCGAAGAGATCGAGCAAGATGACGAGATCAAGCGAAGACAACAAGATCGAGCGACGGCGACGGTGGCAAGATCGAACGACGACGATATCGAGCGACTCTCACGAAGCAGATGAGATCGAGACTCAAAACCTCGGAAATGTCGATTCCTCCACACGAATTACAATTTGTAAGTAATTTTCTCGGATTTTGTTGTTTCAATCTAAGAGAAAGAGTTACCTATTAATAGTCGGATCTTAGAGAAAGAGTTTCAATAGTGATCATTGAGTTTTTGAAAATTTATGACACTTTGTAAATCTCTATTTCAAGTAATTTTATAATTTTATTACGAATACCACATAGAGTTGATTTTGACTTGATCTTTAATATATGCATATAAAAGAAAAGAGTTTCTCATAGTGAACATTGTATTAAAAAAATATAATCCCTTTCAAATTTGGTTTTAGTAGCGATGATTTTTGCTCAACAATGAGATTACCTGCGAAGATTTCTGATGGAACCGGACCACAAGACAAACCTGTGAAGATTTACGATGGAGCGTTTTACTTAATTATATAATGTTAATTAGGATTATTATTTGGATTTAACGTTTTAGGTGGACTCAGTTACTCATTTTTCATTACACTGGATTGTTTATCATTCTTTTTGTTATCTGAAGTTTAAAATCACATTTAACATTTTCAATAATTTACTCGCTTGATTTAGCATTTACTGACATTTACTTTGGTGAATTCAGTCATGTGTTCGTCTAAAGGGATTTATTTATTTTTTTAAGTGTCTTATCTTCACTTTAGTTATGTTTGTTTTTTTCAAAATGTTTTATGTTTCACTTTTTCAAGGAAACTCAATGGAGCGTTGTGGTGATTACCTTTCTAATGTTTTGGTGCTTCTATTGGTGTAGATCTCTGTACATGCCTTTATCCAGCTGGAAATTTGTTCCAAATTAGAGGACAAATTCTTTCCTTTCACCGTTCCTTCCCATTATTTAAGTAATTGAATAATCATCGCAACTAACTACTAATGTCTTCTCTTCTTTATAGCAAAACTATACCCAAAAAACAAGTTTCATGGTGACATATACCATAAGTGGAAGCTACATACACAAACAATTGTTTGTGGTCGCATCAGCAAGAAAAAGAGACAAGGCAAGAAGCCTAAATATATCACTGACATAGACTAGACTTATCTGCTAGAGTATTGGGCGAAAAAGAAAGCAAGTAGGAAGAGTGAATCAGCTTCTGGACCCTGCACATCTGCTTTTGTAGGAAAGAAGATGCACAAACATTGTGCAGATGCTCGAAACTTTGCAAATATTGAGTGATATGGTAAGGTCTTTATTTTTCTTCATTTTCTTACCACAAATATTAAACTCTAATTTTTCTTACTTCTCTTTCTAACCTTTCTCGAATGATTGATGAGAGATTGGATGAACTACCTCTCTGTACATAGATTGTGAGGAAGATTAACACCCATAAAGATTGAACCTTCATCGACAAACATGCAGATGCCTTAGTTATTGAAGTAGAGAAAGTTGTTGAAGAGATGCACAAGATGGATCTCCAATAGCAACAGACAAACTGCTGTAGTTGCAGCTACTACACATCGCCTTCTTCTCAACCAAGAATACGTTAAGGTAAACTCTCATTTTCACAATGTTTGCTTGTCAGTTACTTTTCTTTTTGTTTGGTAGAATTCTAAGTTGTATAGATAATGAAATTTTTATAGGATTAGGGAACCTGTGATAGGATTAATGATCCTGGAGATAGGGTCGAGTATCCTGTTCATTACTTGTGATAGGATTGAGTAGATGATTCACTTCAATACTTTTATCAAATAAATGGTTGACTTCACTTCTTATGTATCATTTCATTATAATGCTTTTTGTTTATTGAGTTCACCGTAAGAGAACAATTTGTGGTCTCAGAAGTGTTCAGTTCAAGGAATCCAGTCCAACAGAGTATGTCCATTTGGCACTAAAATCAAGCCTTGACATAGAGATGACCAAGTTATTGGAAAAACAGAAAAATCTAGAGAGTATTAGGAAAGTAATCTTTTATACATTCACGTATAAGAAAATACTGTATATCACAATAATTTTACATCTCCATGAGATTTCTTTGGAGGTTTTAAGGAGTTTTCCAATGATTAAGAGTGGATGATTTGAATTAATTTTTGATTTTTTGCGATGGGTGAGGTAGGAGAAACGTAGTGATATTGAGTTGGTATTGTATACATGTGAATACTTATGCCAAGAATTTTTATAAACAAGGTTTGAATTTGTAAACAAAAAATAAGTTGTTATAGTGAACTCTCTTCTTTTTTTTTGTCAGGGTTATGGTAAACTCATAGGATACTTAATACTTTTTTTTTAAGTCCATCCCATTATGGTAAAGTATGTAATTTTTTAAACATTCGTAAAAATTTAGAGAGAATTTAATTATACTTTGAAATTAATAGAAAAATAATTATATTCTAAATAATAGAAAAAAATATTCTAAAAAATAATTATATTCTATAAAAATATATTCTAAATTAATTATTTTAGAATATTAATTATATTCTAAAATAATTAATAGAAAAAAATAAAATAAATAATTATATTCTAAAATTATTAACGTGTGATATATGAACAGAAAAGAAAAAGCTAACACTTACGATGTAATCGTTCTTTGGCATAAAAAATATATAACAAAAAAAAAAAAAAAACAATTTGCTAGCCGCATATGCATGCTCCGGTTGCACCAAACACAGTACCATCGAAATCTATTTCTTTTTTGTTCTGAACTTAATAAAGACTAAACATTATAACAATTCGATTACTCATCAATTTAAAACAAAATGTAACAGAAACAAACATTGAACCAAACGAAATTTGTTTAACATAGCCAACCGAAAGGTAAAGGATGTTGAGTTAAGCTAGAAATAATTTGGGTGTCATGTTACCTAATTCTATTGAGCTATAGAATAGGAAAATATTTATTTTGTAATTTCTAATGAGTTTAGGAAAATGTGATTCATATATATAAGATGTAAGGGTGTTTGCATATCATAATGAGTTGAGAGAATCTTAATTTTTTAGCAAGTTTTCTAAGACATTGAGATATCAATAAAGAGTTTTAGAGTATGAGTTAAGTCTTTGATTCAATAATTGGTATCAGATCATATATTGAGTCAAAGAGAGCATGGGAGAAATCGTTGCAGTGAATAGCAACAAGAACAGTGCCTCGTCGTCCATTCAGTGTCCGCAGCTTAATGATACTAATTATACTGTATGAACAATAAGGATGCAGGTGGCGTTAAAGGTTCATAAGGTCTGGGAGGCCATTGATCCAGGAGATATCGGAGAGAAGAATGATTTGGCAAGACCATTACTGTTCCAGTCGATACCAGAATCATTATTGATGCAAGTGGGAAACCTTACTACCGGAAAAGAGATTTGGGAGGCGATAAAGTTGAGGCATATAGGAGTTGACCGTGTACGAGAAGCACACTTGCAGACTTTAAAAGCTTATTTTGACAGACTTAAGATGAAAGACACCGACTCCATTGATAGTTTTGTCGGAAACTCTCTGAATTGTCAACAAAGTCTGCAGCTTTAGGAGAAACTGTAGAGGAACCGACACAACAAGAAAACAATTTTTTTGCTACTGCCAAAATGGTAGGTAATCAGTCACTAAATCAAGATTAGCGACTGATTAGTGACTGATTAAGGCTGTCGTTATAGTGTTCGTCGCTAAATTAATCAGTCGTTGAGCGGTCGGTATTTAGCGACTGATTAGCAACCCATATATCAGTCGTTCAACAGTCACTACATAGTCGCTAAGTATATGACTATTTAGCGACATATTTTAGCGACTGGCCAGTGACTGCCTTTAACGACTAATTATGCGGTCATCATTCAGTGAGGAAATGTAGAGACTAATTTGCGACTAATTAATGACCGATGTAGATTTTGATTACCGACTGAATTAGAGACTGATTAGTGACTACGGGGCTACTGTTTTTTTTTAAGATACGAACGTAGATTTAGGATTTCGTATTTATTTATTTTGGTTCATTTGGGTTTTTATTTGTGGATTTACAGATGTGAAATGAAGAAATTGAAATTATATAAACGTTTTTGGAATTCTATATACCAAAAAGATACATAAGAGAAACCAACTCCAACACTTGAGTTGTTTTAAGTTTATCAGAAAACACCAAAATATAGTCAAGTTAACTGAACATATGAGAATCTAAGAAAACAGATAGTAGCTTTTACTGATCAGTAGGAGCTGGAGATGATGCTTCAGTAGCAATGAAAGCAAGGTATCTCGGATCAGTTGAACGCATATACTCGTGCATAAGGGTGAACTCGGCCATCTTAACCTGGTTAGTAGCTTCAACCCGAGCACGCTCTTCCTCAGCCTTGGCAATAAGGACCGCTTGTTCTTCTATTTTGCGTGCTTGTTCTTCTATGTTGCGTTCAACTTCTTCAAGCTTTTGTTGCATGTGCATGAAAGAAGAGGAGCTGCTTGGGTCATTTGGCTTTCTCTTAAGCTTCTTCTTCAAACTTCTAATACCAAAAAGGTCTTCTCTATCATTGCAGAAGGTTGACTACAACAAAGAAGATAATGAGTCAGTCATTACCAATCAATTTCCAAGCTGAAAGACTCTAAAATATATTTTTTTTAAAGTAGACCTGAATAAACAGCTCGTTGTCCTCTTCTATTGAGAGCATTGGCTGACACCCATCTGAGATTTCAGTGTTATCCTTGGCAAGGTTAGCCATCTTCTCTTCCTTTTCTTTTTGTTAGCCTCAATAACTTTTTCTGCTTTGAAATCGACATAGGTTCCATCTTTTTTTTGTATGAGCCTTGATGAATACTTCACCAAAACTCGCAGGTCTTCCCAACTCCACTGTCTGAAATGAAATGGAAGAAAGGCATACATGAGTGAATTGTTAGAGAAAAAGAGACAAAGAAAATGGGACTCACCGGCTCCTGTTCAATTTGCATATAGGACTTCTGCCCTGAGTTATGCTTGTGAATACCAAGACCATTATGGTCAGACTTTTGAGCTGCTGATGCTTTTTTTCTCTTTGCCACTGCTGCCTTAGTGTCCCAATAAGCAGTCATTTGCATTCAGAGTGTATCTCATATCCAATTCGGTTGCTCTCTAGAGGTCCTTGCAGTACTGACCATACCCTTCATTCGAAGCTGACAAATGGATTCGAAGTGTTCTTGAACAAGAACGGTTAACACGGGATTCCATGTGTGTGATTTCTACAAAACAACAGAGAAAATATGTGTTAGTCATCACAAAAGAAAGAACTATAAACCACATGTAAAACTAAAAGCTATGTGTTAATAATTATCATCAAAAAAGAAAGAACTATAAACAGAATGTAACAATAGATAGAGAAGGTTACCGCAAATTCAAGGAAGTATCCTTCTTTTCTGTGTCTAGGCACACATGACCAGCTATAGAATGGCTTATTAAACTTCTTGTTGATAATCTTGGTTATCTTACGGGTCACTTTGGACTTGTCATAACCAAACCTACACCACAAGAGGAAAAAACCAGAGACTCTCAATCAGCAAACTCAAAAAAACAGTGAAAAGAAACTAAACAAGTACAGAGAAGACACTAGTATAATCAGAGGTCAAACTTAAACAAAACTCACACAACAGACATACATAAGAGAAACTAAAAAAAAAAACCAGTTAATTAACATGGTGTTCAAACTAAACTCACACAACAGACAGAAAGAAAAACAAAACCTAATCAGATAATTAAACTAACACAACAGACATAAAGAAACTCAAACTAAACTCACAACAGACATAAAGTAGAGCAACCATACCACGTTGTACCAGGCTCGAGGTTGCGAGACAGAACCGTTGTGAACTCCTCTCGCCCTGGTTGGGCTAGCATTGAGTTTATTAAATCCATCACGTCCTCACAGAGATCAGGTTCAACTAGAGCTTCAAAATCAGGAAAATCTTCTGGGTCTCCATGAGAGTTTTGTGCTTGAGAACTGTGAGGCGATGGAGCTCCATGAAGTGGAGACGATGGAGATTCTTCAAGTGGAGGAGATGGAGATTGTGTCCGCCCAGGCTGAGGATTTGACTGAGCTTCACCGCTAGAAGATTGATGAACTCGAGGTTTAGGCACCGGAGTAGATCTAGAAGGTGGGAAGGTGGAGGTCGGAAAGAGTTGCCTCGGAGGTGGATAATCCCTAACCGACGGCGCCGGATTGTTGTTGGGGAGAACCACTGGTGGAAGATTCGACGTTGTCCCCGTAGGGATGAAGTCATACTGAGCCGGTAATGGTCTTGGTGTTCTATTAATCGATGATTTTGGTGCCATGACATGGCGCTTCCTCTTTCCACCCATCGCCGGAGATAGATCGGTAGTGGCTTTGGTGAAATCGCCGGTGTGAGAAGTTGAGATCGAGAGAGTTACAGTGAGATAAACGAGATGGAGATAGGGTTAATTTGTGTTAAACTTGTTAAGTAAATGGCTGAAATAATTTTAGGTTTAGCCGCTTTTAATTTTTTGGGTTTAGGCGGGTTAGTTAAAATTTTATGTTTAGGCGGGTTAGCTAAAATTTTGGGTTTAGGCGGGAGGTTTTAATTAGTAGCTAAATACAATTTACAAAAAGAAAATACACCCATAAGACTAATGTTTCAATAATATATCATTACATTTTTTTGAACACCAATAATATATCATTATATATCGCCTCAAATAACTTAAGAGGTTTCTTCTTCCTCTTCATCATCATCGGAAGACGATATATTACATTGGAATTCGTCATTTGCTTCTCCATCTGCCACCTCGAAATCGAGATTTATTGGTTCTTCTCGAGCATGTACCAAATGCTCGAATTCTAAGTCTTCAATTGTAGTCATCATAACAGCATCATCGTTTTCTTGTTGTAACGTCACCGGGGCTATGTCTTCATATTCTCCAGCAATGATCAATCTCCTCGGATTCACTTTTAGAATATTGAGCCAAAACTGTTTTGGTTTCTTTACATACGGATACGGGATATAACAAACTTGTTCTGCTTGTGATGCTGTATAATATCAAATACCAATAAATATATATACATATTAATGATATCAAGCAATATATATATATATATATATATATATATATATATGTACCTAGAATAAATGGGTCATATTTATCGCATTTCCTCGATGAAAGAACATCAATGATACCGCCGTTGCTCCGTCGAGTGCCTCTACCAAGAACATGGTCATACCACTTACACTTAAAAAGTGTGATTCTCAAATCGACCGCCCCCTCATACTAAATTTGTATGATATCAATTAAGATCATGTAGTAATGTTCTTCATCAGTTACATTTGTATAAATCTCTCCTTTAACACATACTCCATAGTTACAAGTCTTTCGTCCCTCGCCATGCTTCTGCGTATGAAACAAAAAACCTCTTGTGAAATAGATAGGCCATGTTTTCGCTTTATTCACTGGTCCATTCGCCATACCTTTAACCCAAAGAGGAAAAGGATGTGTGTTGCTCCAGTAGCTAACCTGTATAAATAAATTTACATATATATATCAATATAAAGATCGAAAAAACACTACTGTACATGTATAATTACTAAGACATACATAATCTTTCACCCATATATGATATTCATCAGCTCTCTTCACGGAGAGTTCATTTTTGGAGATGTCTGGATATTTTGCACTGATATAATCTTCAAACATCCTATATTATAGACCAACACAAATATGAGAAATCAAAGTAGGATATATAAAAAGGAAAAAAAATAAGGTTAAGAATTGTCAAATTATATACCTCTCAAATGGCTGAAAATAATAACAATTTCGCAAAAAAATATGAATGTGCGCATCGATAATCTTTTTCGGATAGCCACATTTCTTGCATTTCTCCACTTGGACAACCTACGTGAGTAAATATATGAGGTACTCCTTCGACATGATCTACGGGGACTTCACCTTCATCAAATCTTGTGAACCTGCCAAAATGATGAAAAGATAACATGTTACAAATGAAAAAAGTGAACATATGAATCATATATATGTATTTACCTTGATTTCGTTTGTATATTGTCAGTAAAGTAGTGCTCCGAGAAAAAAGAAATCTCCTTATTGATATATGCTTCAACTATCGATCCTGCCGCATATCTTTTGTTCTTTGCACTTGCTTTCAACTTTTTGAAATTCCTTTCAAAAAGATACATCCACCTATATTGCACGGGGCCTCCTAGTTCAGCTTCATATGGGAGATGTATAGGCATGTGTTGCATCACGTCAAAAAATGATGGTGAAAAGATCTTTTCCAAATTGCAGAGTATCAAAACTATGTTCTGTTTTAGTTTTATGACCCGACCTTTTTGCAAAGTTCTCGAGAAAAGGTCACAGAAAAATAAACCAACCCCTATAATACAAATTCAAACTGCAGACTGTGAGTACAAAACAAACTATCAATACATAATGATAAAAAAATCATAAAACAAAAAATATTTACCTGATAACGCAAGATGGACGTTTTGGTCTAGAAGTTTTGCCAATATAAACGGAAATAGTCTCTCCATAAAAACGTGGCAGTCATGACTCTTCATTCATGAAAACTTACGATTCTCAAGATTAACACACCTAGCTAGGTCTGAAGCATAACCGTCTGGAAATTTAACTGAATGTTTCATACATTCCAGTAAACTTATTCTTGCGGTCTTGTCTAATGTGTAGGGAGGGAAAGGAGCTTGGCCATTGCTATCAACATGTAAATGTTCCCTATCACAAAAAAGTGCTATATCCAATCTTGACTTGATTGTGTCTTTAGACTTACCCTTCACATTCATAAGAGGGTGAGACGGATCGGATAATCGGTGTATTTTAGGATATCCAGATCCGGATTCGTCAGATCCGTGATTTTAGTATCCGGATCCAAATTCGTATCTTCCGGATTCTGAACTTTGGATATCCGTCTAGATTGTTTGATACCCGCGAATATCCAGATTCGGATCCGTAAAACTAATTAAAAAAATCAAAAAAATAATACACAAATTAAATATTTATACAAAACTTATAAATATATATAATATTATAAAAATTGAAAAATAATATTATAAATCTTATTTTATGTATAAATATTAATATATTAAAAATAATTATTAATAAAATCATAACATTAATATATTTTTAAAAACGGATCCGAATCTGGATATCCAGACCTAAAAATTAAGATATCTAGATAGTTTGAACGGATTTGAAATTTTACTATCCGGATGCGGATCTGGCCACTTTGAGTTACCTATCTTCAGAGTGGATCTGGAGTGGATCAATATCTTTCTTTTTGTATATTACTATGCGTTGCGTAGTGTATTTTAAGTTAAAACTATTGTGATTTAAAATATGATATATATATATATATAAATAGATATGATGGTTTATCACATGCCGATATATCAAGTTTTTCATATGTCTGATTGATTTATGCGAGGAGAAGTTAGAGAAATAAAAGTGTTTCCTCGAAACTATGAAGTCAAGAAAGAAAAACAACAAAAAACAAAGTTTCCATTAGTTTGATGAAAATCTTGTGGAAGAGAAAATAATAGGCATACAGTTAGCTAGAGGCACAAATAAAGGGAGAGGTACGAGACCATGATTTGAATGTGGAAGTAGTTATGGTGTTTGAATGTGTAATTTTATTATATTTTCATTGTGTGAAATCAGACTACTAGGTTTATTGTGTGTAATCATACTACTAGGATTACTGAGTTTATTGTGTATAATAGGACTACTAGGATTACTCACTTTATTGTGTGTAATTCAGACTAATAGAACTACAAAGTTTTATTATGTATAATTTGAAACTCCTATATATTACAAGTAGTATATATATTTAACATATATAACCAATATATTATCTATTAGTAGATTATGTATATAGTAAATAAGACTATTAAAACTATTTAGATGATTATTTTCTATAATTTTTGGAATATTTATCATTTTGCTAAAATGATTCTTTAACTTTCACTTGTTGTGTGAATCGTAAGGCTATAGTAATTTGAATCTATAAAAATACTTATTTC
Organism: Moricandia moricandioides; assembly: GCA_905132885.1. Classification (NCBI taxonomy): domain Eukaryota; kingdom Viridiplantae; phylum Streptophyta; class Magnoliopsida; order Brassicales; family Brassicaceae; genus Moricandia; species Moricandia moricandioides. The sequence goes on along the minus strand of CAJHQQ010000932.1, from coordinate 111,743 downwards.
TAGTAAATTGTTTATGTAATACTCTTTTTTAATGATATTTATTGTATAAAAAGATTAACAGTTGCAACCTACAATGATGCTTAGAAAAATGGAATTTTTTTTTTACAATTTCACCGAACTATCTAGCGGCTAGGAAATCCCAATCATATCAATCTTCTTGTTCTTTGTATCTTTGGGCGCTTGTTTGCTCAATTATTGGTGTACCTTGTCTTTAATTTCGAAGTTCATATCCTTGTCATCGCTGCCACCACTGCCAATATTTTGCTAATTCACTTCTTAAGAGAGAGTCATGTGGCGTTACTGTCGGAAATCCAAGAGACGAGAAGAAGAAGAATAAGAAGATGACGAAATTTAGAAAATGCATTTGATGGCACTTTTACTCACATCAATGGCAATCCTTCTTTCTTCTTTTGTGTTCTGACCCTAAACACACCATCCATTTCTGAATCAAATCTCACATGGTCTCACGTTCGGCTTTCTCCTACACTCTCTTCCTCCTCTTTTGTTGATTTCACTGGAGGGGTGTCTTGTGTGATGGAGATAAAAAATAAAGAATAAATAAAAAATAAGAAAGAAGAAGACTTGTCAAAGGAAAAAGACGGTGATGAAAGAGAAAATAGATTTTGTTTTTTTGGGAATTTCTTCTTTTAATTTTAATTTTTAACTAAAAAATTGATCCAGTTGTATTTGGTTCGGGTGGATAGTCCATAAATATGGTGGTTGGGTTGGTAGTTTTAATGTTTTGATAAGGGCTCTCTGGTTTTTATAGGCGTTTTTGATTTAAAAAATAAAATAAAATATTTTTATAAGAGAGAGATTTTAGAAACTTTTTGAAGTGAGTGGGGCATATAAGGTTAATGTCCTTGAAGATATGCATTCTACAGGGTTCGTTAAGGTGTTATCAATCTTAGTTCAAGCTTTTTGTGATTCTTATCTCCTTCTTGTCATCTTGTCTTTTGTAGAAAGGGAATCTTCCCATCGCGTTCAACTCCGAATTGGGTCAAGACCACCGCGCTCGATGTAAGACTTCTGAGACATCTTTGATGTTTGATTCGTGTTTGTGTCAGTGTTGAGACATTAGCTTCTTTTGCTTTAATTTTGTAGAAACTCCCCTTCTCCAACTCTTCAAGTAACTCTATCTGTGCCGAGATAGAGTTGGCTTCAAGTTCCGCGGAAGGCCTTGCATATTTAACCTTTATTTTGATCCTTCACCATGTGGAGGATCGCCTTGTAGTGTTTATCTGTAGCTTTTTTATCATTGTGAAAACATTCCTCCGGTGTTTGTTCCATGTCATCTTTTATTGGACTCTTCTTTTTAAAATATTGCCGTGGAATTGCAACTCCGACAGTGAGAAAAAGGAGATTCAAGTCATTGTCTCCATTAATCTCTCAATCTATCCATAAGAATAACTATCTTTACTTCTCTTGCATATAATCATACCAGAAGAACAAAAAGTCTATTTATGAAGACTTAAGACAAAAAATGTTGAGACATCTTCCAAAAATACCTCAACTCTTCTTGTTTTATTAAATCCACCACTTTACTCTCCAACCTCGATTTTCAATAACAAAGAAGAATTTGCAAGATTTACATTGGGAAGATGAAATAATAATCCTCATTTGAAGAAGACCAAACATGCTTCAATGAGAATGAAAGATCTATTTACAATATTAGAGATTTAAGATACGAAGACATGCAAAAAGTTTGAAAAATATCTAAATAAAAAATAAAGATAAAGACCAAAATAGATTTAAAAAAGTTTTTGTCTCTAAAATAGCACTCAAGGAAAAAAGAGAGCAAAATATATTTTTTTAAAGAGTGTAAATATATATTTATACCCCTTGAGTTAATTAATCTAAACTTAGGATTTAAAGTTATGGGGTTGAGTTTTGGAAGTAAGGTTTATAATTAAATAAAAATTTAAAAATATTAAAATTTTCAAAATAAAAAAGTTAATTCTAGTCATTTTTTTGAGTGCTATTTTTATGACAAAAACTTTAATAATGTCTATTTGAGAGATTTGCCAAAAAAAATCTACAAACCGGAAAAGATAATCGGCCTAGTGGAACTTTATCTCCGATCTAAGTACGAAATAGCAAAAAACTAAAAAAGCAAAAGATGATATAAAAATTGACCGTTTAATTTAATATAATTTTTTTCTAAAAAGGTTTCAGAAAAAAAAAACCTAAAATCAGGGACCCAATTGCAAATTTAATAAAACTATGGTATATAAAGTTATCTTGTTGGGACTGTGAAGAAACCCTAAAATCGTTGCAGATATGCATTCTAGAGGGTTCGTCAAGATCTTATCAATCTTTGTATCCGTTTTCTTGAGTTCAGGTGTTTTATGATTCTTATCTCCTTCTTGTCATCTTGTCTTTTGTAGAAAGGGAATCTTCGCATCGCGTTCAACCCCGAATTGGCTCAAGACCACCGCGCTCGATGTAAAACTTCTTAGACATCCTGATTTTTGATTCGGTGTTGAGACATTAGCTTCATTCGTGTTTGTGTCCGTCTAAGTGTTTTAACTTAAATCTTACTCCTATCCTGAACTCCGGAACTATAACTTGTTTTTATTGTGGCTGTCCGAACGTTTGCTTTTTAGCTCTGGAACTTAATTTTGCTTAGTCTACTTTTAACATATTTGCGAAAAAATAATTGTTTCGTGAAAATCTTTAACTTCTGATTCTTCTTTACCCACTTCAGCGTGTTTTGATCCATGATTTTATTATATACTTCATTCCATTGTTCATAAACAGGTTGATGAGTCGATTTGTTTACGTTTTGCTTAATAGGTTGTACAATCGAATAAATATTACATAGATGCTGAGTTAAGAGACACAGCTTGTGTGTCTGACATTAGGGAGGCCCTTGCATCTGCCAAAAGTGTGAGTCTTTTTGCTTCTTCACATTTGTATATACATTTATGTTTCTGTGTGTGTTCTTTTAAAGTATTGTCTTATTGCTAATTCCAGGAGGATACCCATAAGTATACTGAGCTTGTTCAATTACTGAACATTCAAAACAAATCTCATGTCGATGTTGTTGCACAGCAAGAGGTGTGTCTTTCTCTTCTCCTTTATTCGGTTTAAACTTGTTGTTGCTAAGACATATATCCACTCTTATTTGCTTTGCAGACACTCTTGAAATTTCTATCACGCTCTGTTGCTTTCTTAGATGCTGCTCACCATGAACAGCTTCTTATTCGTGTAAGATTTTTTTATTTATTTTAAATTGCATGAAGCTTAGAGTTGAATTCACACATACCTTACATCTTTCTCTGACTTTTATTATTTTCCTTAGATTCTTGGAATGAGAATTTGGGATCACCCACCTAATGTAGTATATGCATTGCTGGACGTAATCATATCACTGGTACACAGCTCCCCTCATGTCAACCTCATATATACACACATATATATATATATAGATTATCTGCTTTAACAGTTTTTGCTGTCTTCCATCTCTAGGCCACTACTAGTGGAAAGTATCTGAATTGTTGTTTGGAGATGCTCATAGTTAATTTACTCTCGCAACCCCGCATACTCAATAAGAAGATGCGGGAAGTTCTTTCCTGGGTGCACTCTGCTCTTCACAAGATTTCTTATTTAGTTCCCCCTGCTCCCTCTCAATTACTTGACATACTCGTCAAGAGAATGCCTAACATATACAACAAAGGCCATGTAGGTTTTTACAAAAAATTTAGTCAGTGTTGTAACAGCGAGCCTATACCTGTGGTTGACAACTATTTCATTTGTCTTGCGGTTGCAGGGTTTAGTGACATATGTGGATACCTCGTTGAAGTTGGAAAACAGCTCAATCGGAAAGGTTGTTGGCGACCGGATCCTTAGGGTGATAATGCTGAGGTTGCTAGATCTCGATGTAAGTGGACTGAAACTGTTACAAGTATGATATAGCCACTAAGTAAAATGATAAGTGAATGATGTGCTTTATTATTTTTGTAGTTGGAGATTGAGCGGGATGATATTCCCCAAGATGACTCCACTTTAGGCTTGTTTGATATGGAACTTGAAGTTGCAGTTGAAGAGACTATGAATGAAGGAGAGGAGGTAGGTTGTAAATGTGATTACAAGATGCTTTTTTTCTTGCTATGAAATTTTTGATTTTGATTCATAAATTTGATTTTTCTTTTGCAGTCTTTAAATCAGAATTATTCAAAAGTCTCTGAGGTGTTGGACAAATTAATGGTCCTATCGTTTGAGCATCTTGAATCCTGTCAAAATGCTGGTCGTCTGGATGAGGTATGTCACCAATTGGTGCTTTATCATCATATCTTTCCTTTCATTTCCTTCCTTTGTGGTACTGGTAGATGCATTTATCTTTTTATTTATTTATTTTGGGTTCTCTTTTTCATGGTTTTGGCGCAGGTGTTTGAAATTCTTTTCGACTTGTTTGAGAACTTAATTCTGACGACATGCAAACCAAAATTTCCACAGGTATGAGATGTCATGGCTTAGGCTCATCTAGATAATTCGTCATGTTAGGCTCCTAACACTTTGTTTTGCTGTTGGAATAACATGTGTCTCATTTTGCTTTCGTCTGCAGTTCCTGTTGTTCTATGCGTGCTCTCTAGATCCTGAAGATTGTGGTGTGAAATTTGCCAGTAAGCTGTTGGACATATTTCTCTCCAGCAACAAAGATCAAGTTACTAGGTGAGTTTCATCTTATCCTTCATGGCTGCAAGATATCATCAAGCTAATTCTGTTCTCTGTTCACCAGACTCACCACTTGTACATGTTTTCTATTTTATTTTCACCCCCTTACATAACAGGACGAATGCAGTGGATTATCTAGCTAGCTACTTGTCTCGTGGAAAGTTTTTGCATGCTTCTTTTGTGGCTAGCATTTTAAAACGGTAGAAAGAGACTGACAAAAGGAAGATTATTTTGATCTGATTCAAGTTTCACTTTGTTGTAACATTGTTTCTCTTGTGTCTGAAATTTCCTTAGACTGGTGGATGAGTGTGCGGATTACTGCAGAACATACAGTGTTGGTGCTTCTTCTGGCCGTCTAGTTTTCTATTCGGGATGTCAGGTATAGTCCAAGTTTAGAACCCATCTTATTGCTTTTATTCATTAAAAAAAATTTCTGTGATATCATCTACGTCTCTACTTATGCGTCTGTGACTGTTATAGGCAATCATGTACGTGCTATGTTTCCGAATGAGATCAATCCTAGATGTTCCTCGCTTCCAGTTGCTGTTTACACCGCTGGAGTCGGTTTTATCTCACAAACTAAACCCGTTGAAGGTAACTTGCCCATAGCTCATGTGGTTTTATCTCAGCAAGGTATCAAATGCAGTAAGCTTGCACTAACTTTGTGTGTGAACAGGAGTGCAATCCGTATGTAGTTTCTGAGTTCCTTAAACAAGCCAAAGCTGGTGGTCTGTTCATTGTCTCGGAAGCCTTCATTTTCGATGACCTACCTGAGTCTGAGACCTCTCGTGCTTTTGGTGGCTTCTTCTCTTTCGACCCGTCCTTGTTCAAAATCTCCAACAGGTTCACTATCTGAACTCTTTTTTTTTTTTTGTTGTTACCCCAGGCTTGAGCATCTCTAATGCAAATTCTAGTGAATATCTTGAAATCATTGGAAAAAGATTATTCTTTGTGTTGAATTCGATGATGTGGAAGTAGTTGCATTACATAATTTTTACTCACCCGTTTGCTACTTGTCAAATGTTCAAGCTTTATCTCTCCGAACTTTATATACTGGTCAATGGTGAAAAGGACTTATGATGAAGATGAAGCTTTTGCGGAAGTCATAGTGTATGGAGATACAGACAATGACGAGGACTATGATGATGACCCCGTTCTTGATAACGACTTGAAGAAGATGTCTATAACTCCCAATAACTCTTATATGCGGGACTCGTGGAGACTCTCGAAGATGCCTTCTAGAATCAGACCATCAACAAGTCCTAGTCAATCCCTCTGACCCAGTGGAGGGTTCTTATTTTAATGTTTTCACAATATCCGGAACCTTAATTACTATTTTTTCGACTTTTATATTTCATTATTATCAAATGGAAGAGAACAAATACAAGCTAAGATAGATATGTTGGTACAACACATGTAAGTTAGATAGCAACAATACAATCACATGGCAAAAACACACAAAACAAGCAGTGCAAGTCTATAAGCTCCTATACCGATTGCAAACCGATGTGATAGCAACAATACAATCACATGGCAAAAAAAAAAAGAGAAAATGACTTAAACTGCCTTTGAAAAATATAACCAAGTAGATGTGATTGTATTTTTGACTTTTATATTTTATTGTACGATTCATTTTGTTAATGAGTCTACTAAAATATTTTTTGATTGAAATGACTTAAACTGCCCTTGAAAAAATATAATCAAGAACATGTGTTTAGTTAAGGGGAATTTATTTGGTTTGTTGATTTGAATTTTAAAGAAACGTGAGTGGTGGGCCATAACACAAACTAAACTGGATTTTATAATTTGGTAAAAAGCTTATTCGCTTAATTTTTCGACATATTTTACATTTATTTTTTTGTTCGATGGTTTCAGAGAGATAAAAAAATGTTTGAGAGTACAAAACGACGGTTATGGGTTATGATAGCGAGCGTGCAGCCGGTGTTGACGACGACGACGCGTAAACGGCAAGAGAAAGAGACAACCAATGATTAGTTAAAAATACATAGAAAATTGAAAACATTGTTCAATTAGAAACAAGTGAAATGTGCTAGAACATACATCATTTAGAAACAGAGAGAATAGTTTATAACTCATTAAAATCAGAAAAAATCATGTGGATAAGACAGCAACACAAATGAGAAGAAAAATAAATGATAAGTTGACAAAAATGACTATTGTTCACGAAAAGACATCCACGAAACTGAGTTCATGAAATCTCATCCACAAGATATTTACATTTTTTTCTATTCACGACATGTGTCCATATTTTATTTGTGTAGAAACATTATGTTTCCACTCTTTTCTATCCATAATATATATGTCCACATTTTATTGGTGCACAAACATACATGTCCACATTATTAGTTATGGTTTTTTTTTGTTTTTGTTTTGATTTTATAGATACTAGACGTTGGACCGGGCTACGCCAGGGGTTTTTCTTATAATTTTAAGCAAATTTAGTTTCTTTATATATATATACACATATATAAGAATAAATTATAAGAATATAATTGATTAACTGATATAAAATTATTTATTTAACCATTACTTTTGTCCAAGAAATTGCAAATGGTTAGAACACACAATTTAATGTGTTTTTATTATTAAAATTATCTATAATTGTTAGAAATGAATTAAAGATTAGTTAGGTTTTAAATATCATTTCTTGATATTTCAAGTGTTTCTATAAATAGTTGTTAAATTTACTAATTACTTAAATTTTTATTATTTTAGAATCATTGATTTTCCAAATTTTTGTCCTTTTTCAGTACAAACCGACATATAATCCGTTTTTACTTAGTTTTTATTGAGAAATACCTTATGATAGCGCTACAAAGTTTTTTTTCACAAAAATAACTTTTAGAAAAAATGACCAAAGTAAATTTTATTAAAAGATGTAAATATACATTTATACCCTTTGAATTAACTAATATACTTAGGGTTTAGAGTTATGAAGTGTGGTTTTGGAAGTGAGATATAAAAAATTTCAAAATAAAAATAAATATTAAAAGTTTCAAAGTAAAATGGCTATTTCGATCATTTTGAAGGATATTTTTGTGAAAAAACTTAAAAAAAACTATTTAAGAGAATTGCCATAGTTTATTTCACCCAATAAATTTGGTTTGGTGTAACCAAATTTACAATTATGCAATTTTTGTTTCACAGAAGAAACTAAATTCTATTGTTTTACTGTTGCGTTATAAGTGGTTGAATAAAATAGTTTAAATTAAATCTCATCAGAATTAAAAAAATAATTATTTAAAATGGTTTATGACTTCAAGTGATTATTAATTAAGTCAACAAATGATCAAAACGACAACCTACTATTGTCCTTATCATCATCGTCGGCTCGTCCAAAAGTGCTTCCAAGTTCATTTTTAAAGAAGAAGCGATGTACTCTTTGGTTTTGCTTGTTGAGTGGATAATGACACATCTTTTCACTTTAGTATTATATAGCATTGTGTTTGATGTGCTTTCTGTTTTATCTTTTCTACACTTAATCAAAGAAGAAGTTATCTGCTCTTTGTTATGTCTGGAAAGTTTTGCAGCGGTGAGGCAACGCCTACATTCAACACCAGGCTTGACAAAAACATTGGAGACACCAAATGTAAAAGAAGAGAAACTAACACATACAACAAAGCTGAGTTAAGGAACCCAAAAGTCTGATTAACATAGACACAAAATGATGAAAGAAAGAAAACAAAAACAAAAAGTTTACATTGACAAAACAAAGAAGAGAAGAGATCACTGTACGTGTTTCGTGGCTTGGTTCATGGTTCATGGTTCAAGGCAGGTCTAATAGCCTCTGCATGCATCTCATGTGTTGTTCAAGAATTTTGGTGAGCCTGATGTGCTTGAGGTCAAACCTTCGGCCAAGTTGATGATTGTAACAAAACATAGAGAAACCACCAAATGCAGTTTCTGAGGTATTAGTTTTATAATAGAAACAGAATATAAATCTTTTTGCTATTCTACCTCAAACTCATCCTCATGCGTGAACCATGACACATCATGCGAAATGATTTTCTACATGATAACAGTGGACAGATTCAGATCCTGGAACTTAAATAAGATGCAAAGAGAGATGAAGATGAAATACAAAGGTACATAACTATAGAGATAAGGACATATATTTAGAGATAAATATCGATTACCATTGTGTAGTTATCCATATACACAATCCCTTAAGGATTAAGACTTTCCTCCTTGTATATATATGTTACCTTCTACATCAATATAGACACACAATTTACAATCTATTTCATGGTATCAGAGCTAAAAGATCTTTGACCTAAATATTTTTTTCTACTACTACTAAACGATCTCTTTGATCATGTCTACTATGTCTTCTAATACACTTACTGCAACAGAAAGTTCGTCATCGGATCCTACATATGCTTTACATCCTTCGGACAACCCGGGTTCCTTGATAACTCCGGTACTTCTTCGAGGTGATAATTACTCTGAATGGGCGACTGAGTTTTGGAATTCTCTCCAGGCTAAACAAAAGATCGGTTTTATCGATGGCTCCATCATCAAACCAACATCAAACCCTGATCTAGCCCGGTGGACTTCTACAAACTCCATGATCGTTGGATGGATTCGTACCTCAATCGATCCTCTCGTTCGTTCAACAGTTTCTCACGTCTCTACTGCTTCAAAATTATGGGAATCTCTCAATACTCGATTCTCCGTCAAAAACAGTGTACGAAAGCATCTTTTGGAAGATGAGATCACAAACTGTAAACAGAACGGGCAATCTGTTATTGAATACTACGGACGTCTCTCTAAACTCTGGGAAGAACAACAGACATTCAAATCTTCTACTCCTTGTACCTGTGCTGCCTCCGCTGAACTCGAGAAGGAACGTGAAGACACAAAAGTCCACAAATTCCTTTTCGGACTCGATGATATCCGTTTCAGCAACATTAGATCCCAGATCATCGACGAGGACCCTCTACCTAATCTTAACGTTGCCTACTCTAGAGTTATACGAGCTGAGCAACATCTTAATACCATGCGCATGACGGAACAAAAACATGATGCTCTTGGTTTCACCGTAAAAACAAAGCCTCCTCTTCCGTCTTCTGCAATCAATGCTGCTGCTGTTGCTTCTAGAAGCCGCGATCCAAATCGCCATTGTACTCACTGCAAACGAAAAGGCCATGAAGCCTCAGAGTGTTTCTTACTACACGGCTACCCCGACTGGTCCTCGAGCAACAACAACAACGCTCGGCAACAAGCCCTTCTCAAAATCAGTGAGGTTGTGGTGGTCGTTACGCTACTAATGGCCGCAGTCGTGGTGGCCGTACTAATGCTATTACAGCTTCCGCCAACAACACTACTTCTCTTACTACACCGGACCAGATTGCAACCTTGATCAGCCTACTTCAAAATCAGCAAAGTCAACTTTCAACGGATCGTCTTTCTGGTAAGACGAAACTATCAGATGTGATATTAGACACCGGTGCCTCGCATCATATTATCGGTGATCTTTCTCTATTACGAGACGCGATTGACATCATACCATCGGCAGTAACGTTCCCCGATGGCACCACGTCTCGTGCTACAAAGATCGGAACCATATACTTAAATAAGGATTACTTCTTATGAATGTCCTTGATGTTCCGAATTTTAATTGTACCTTGATATCAGTATCACGATTACTAAAGCAGACGGGGTGTATTGCTATCTTTACTGATACATTATGTGTTTTACAGGACCGTTTTACGAGGACCCTGATTGGAGCAGGTGAAGAGAGAGAGGGGGTCTAGTCTATTATTTTAAGGGTGTCACGGTTGCAAAAGCTTATCGGACTGGCAAGAGCAAGTTATCTCCTACGGTTCTTTGGCATCAACGACTTGGACATCCGTCTTATAAAACACTTTCTTCACTACCAGTTTTTCTACTTTACCAGTTGATTTTGATTCCCATCCGTGTGATATTTGTTTTAGAGCTAAACAAACACGTTCAGTCTTTTCTGATAGTTATAATAAAGCTACGGCACCTTTTGCTTTGATTCACTGTGATGTCTGGGGGCCATATCCCACTTTATCATCTTGTGGTGCTGCTTATTTTCTTACTATTGTCGACGACTACTCTAGAGCCGTCTGGACATACCTTATGCTTGAGAAATCATAAGTTAAAAGTCTTCTAAAGAATTTTTGTGCAATGAGTGAGAAACAGTTCGGGAAGTCAGTAAAAGTCGTTCGATCTGACAATGGCAGCGAGTTTATGGCACTTTCATCATACTTTCGAGAATCTGGCATCCAACATCAAACCTCATGTGTCGACACGCCTCAACAAAATGGTCGTGTTGAATGCAAAGATCGCCATATTCTCAATATTGCTCGTGCATTACTCTTCCAAGCAAGACTACCAGTTACTTTTTGGGGTGAGAGCATTCTCACAGCTGCCCATCTTATAAACCGAATGCCTAGCACACTTCTCAACAGACAAACGCCCTATTCTCTTCTGCACGGTACTGCTCCTTCATACGATACTTTGAGAATATTTGGCTGTCTATGTTATGCTCATAGACGACCACGAGACAAAGACAAGTTTGCTGATTGCAGTCGTAAATGTCTTTTTGTCCGTTATCCATATGGCAAGAAGGCATGGAAACTATACGATATTGAGCGCAATGAGTTATTCTCCAGCCGCGATGTAATTTTTCTTGAAGACCAATTACCTGGAATACCAGACACTACTTACGTTACACCGCCAGTTTTTCAACCCGATATTGCAGTTGATGATTGGCTCTTACCAACTGCACTACCTCTTGAGTCTCCTACTACTACTACTACTTCTCCGATATTGGCCACTGATACGCCTGCATCATCGTCTCCTCCAGAACACACTCTGCCTTCATCTCCTACAAATACTGAACGAACGCCTTCACCTGAACCGGCAGCAAGTACATCACCAGGTGTTCCTGAACTACTTGGCCATGGACATCGATCTTGCAAGCCTTCGATATTACTTCAAGACTACGTCGTCAATGCTGTCCAAGCTCCACACCCCTCTCGTCTCTAACTCATCTCCTGCTCCTGCTCTCGGTTCTCTTATCTGGGTCTCAGGTAACACTCCATATCCCATTTCTTCTTATCTATCGCGAGCTAATTTTTCTCCAGGACATAAATCCTTCATTGCGGCTATAACTACCAACATTGATCCCACAAGCTACAAAGAGGCATGTCTTGACGATGCTTGGAATAATTCTATGGTTGATGAATACACGGCTCTCGAGAATCAACACGCTTGGGATATCACTACTCTACCTCCCGGAAAGAAGGCAATTGGCAGCAAATGGGTTTATAAAACAAAATACCTCTCAAATGGTAAACCTTATCATAAAAAGTCTCGTCTAGTCGCACTTGGCAACAGGCAACGTGAAGGACTTCATAACACCGATACTTTTGCACCCGTTGCTAAGCCAACTACAGTTCATTTATTACTTCAAATCGCAGCAGTCAAGAAGTGGGAAATTCACCAGATGGATGTTCACAATGCTTTCTTGCATGGCGATCTAAAAGAAGAAGTATACATGAAGCTACCTCCCGGATTTGAAGGTTCTGACCCGACAAAAGTTTTTCATCTACGCAAATCGATTTATGGACTTAAACAGTCACCTCGTTGCTGGTTCGCTAAACTCAGTGCAGCTTTGAAGACATGGGTTCAAGCAAAGCAGAGCCGACTATTCTCACTTCTCTTTCACCAAAGACAATACATGCATACATATACTTATCTACGTGGATGATTTCATAATTGCTGGCAATAATCTCAGTACCATTCAACGGTTCAAGAACTATCTTCACCAATGCTTCCACATGAAAGACTTGGGCAAACTAAAATATTTTTTGGGCATTGAGGTTTCTCGCAACAACGAAGGCATTTTCATATCTCAACGTAAGTATGCGTTGGACATCATTACCGAGACTGGTCTACTAGGATCTAAACCTTCTCCTGTTCCAATAGAGCTTAGTCACAAAATCTCCCTAGCCGTGAGTCCGATTTTTGACAAACCAGAAGCTTATCGTCGCTTAGTAGGACGCTTAATCTACCTTACTTTTACTCGTCAGGAGATCTCCTACGCCGTCCACATACTATCTCAGTTTATGCAATCTCCACTTCAAGTTCATTGGGACGCAGCACTCCGGACAGTTCGTTATCTCAAGGGCTCACCGAGTCAAGGCATACTCTTACGATCTGATTCCGATCTTTCCATTACATCTTATTGCGATTCCGACTGGAACGCATGCCCACTCACTCGCAGATCTCTCAGTGCTTACATTGTGCTCTTAGGCTCATCTCCTGTCTCCTGGAAGACAAAGAAACAAGATACAGTCTCCATGTCCTCTGCTGAAGCAGAATATCGCTCCATGTCTGTCGCCTTGAAAGAACTAAAGTGGATTAAGCAGTTGTTAACATCTTTTGGCATTACACACGATCAACCAATGCGTCTCTTCTGTGACAGCAAATCCGCCTTATACATTGCCGCTAATCCGGTCTTTCATGAACGTACCAAGCATATAGAGTCTGATTGTCACGCAGTCCGTGATGCGGTCGAAGACAAACTTAATACTACAGAGCACATTTCTACGAAAGAGCAACCTGCTGATATTCTCACAATACCACTACCAAGCACTAAATTTTCCTATCTTCTATCCAAGTTAGAGATTCAAGATCTTTCACCTCCAATTTGAGGGAGGGTATAGAGATAAGGACATATATTTAGAGATAAATATCGATTACCATTGTGTAGTTATTCATATACGTAATCCCTTAAGGATTAGGACTTTCCTCCTTGTATACATATGTTACCTTTAGACACACAATTTACAATCTATTTCAATAACCGATATCATAGTCATGCTCCAGTTGGCCTTGGAGTACATCAACTTGTTTAAGATAAATTATAATGTTAACATTTAACACTGAATCCAAATTTAAAACTGTTCTTGGAGATGATCATACTATGTCAACATCAAGATCCTCATTGTCATAGAACTTGAGGTTGCCTGAAAAAGTCGAAGAAAACTTTTATAATCCTCTCAGTCTTAATGATCCGCTTCATGTTTTTTTGGATCCTTTTTTTTGCCTTCACTTATAAAATCTTCTGAGTAAAACATTTCACATGATGCCACTCAATCTCCATCCTGAATAATAGTCAAGAATCAATAAGAATTTTTGTAGTAAGAACAAAAATAGCAAGTACATGATAAGAGCAATAGTTAAACCATATGGCCTTCTCGAGGATAGGCTCATCTTCATCGAAGAAAAACTGAAGTTTGAACCCTTTTGGTTCTTCAGACCTATTCCTCTTGATATCTTTGGCATATGTGAGTGCTCCTTCATCCAGCCCAGTTAGCTAGATTCGGGGGGAAAAAACATCAAACTCCAGTTTTTCTTCATCCCGCTCGCGCACCGGAGAGAGATGACATGGCCCACCAACATTAAAACAATATAAGAAATTACTCAGCTCTATCTATATATAGACTTAGATTCAATACGTAGAATGGCAACTTATTTAAGGATCATATCAAACCAGTTGCATATCAAGAAATCGATAATAATACTCTTCCACTAGCACTCATTAAAATTCAGACCAAATTTAGTACAATAAGCTTTTTTATTATATACTAAATTGCCTATGAAATCAAGCATGTAATGAAGAAGATGAAAACTCTTTCAAATGCGCATTGTTAGGGTACATGAAACATAGCCACTAAGATATTAAAAACATAGCATGCTAGATAAACAGGCATCGTTTGAAATACATGTTTCTTCTGTTCTTACGTTTGATTTCCGATATTGTGTTCTTTTGATCCTATTGACTTTGTTGGGAGTCAAAGCGAAATTCCTTTTCTCGTAAAGCTTAGAACTTTTTATCCTTGCAGAGAGCGAGACTAGCCATTCTTTCTTGCAGAGAAGAGTTGGGGGAAGAGTGAAGGGTCAGTATTTCAGTTAAGCGCTCATATAAAGAAATATAGAGAAGAAGGAGAGCTCGTCATTTATGATTGAGTGATATATGAATCTAAAGAGGCCAGTGATATTGTTTGCTAATTAATTGAAGAGGATTTAGTGATTTAATGTTGAAAGAAAATGGGAAGATGGAGATTATGGCTCAAGTGTGTAACGCAGAAATCGCGAATGATGATGTGAAGTGGAGTTTTCGCCGCTTGCAAAAGATAACAGATTGGAAAATATAGTAATGGGCCACATGGCAAATTGGCATCTTTTGATTGGCTGAATTTTTTTGGTGACGTGGACACTCTAGAATTTTAGGATAATCAACTTTTAGTATTGTAAGATAAGCTCCATTGTTTTGAATACAAACAGATCCATTGGATCTCAATCGAAGCTGTCTTATAAGAGATCGAGAGCTAGTTGCGTTGATTGGATGTGGTCACGGGAGAAGTCTCCAATATATCGGTGTACAACAGAGATGAGAGCTTTAGCGAGTTGGAACCGGAACTCAATCGTGGTGGTGGCATCGGCGGTGCCGGTGACAGTGGGAGTAACGGTCAAAATGAAGTTATGTGTGTTTCTCCTTCTCGGAGACAATGGCGAAGAACAAGATCTTAAAGGTATCATCCAAAGACCTCCGTGATAAGATGTTCATATCCACAACTAATCAATAATTCCACTATCTACGCTTTTGTGTCCATGTCCACACATACTTCTGTTTACGCGTTAACATATATATATATATAAATGAATCTTAAGAGATAGAGAATTTTATATATAATTTATTATGACGATTATTTTTGTTTAATATATTTTAGAATTTCAGATAAAAGTAAATGAAAACATAAAGTGGAATAAGAAAAATAATCACATAAAAGAATTAAAAAACTAACTACCCCATACGAAAGTACACATCTCCAATTTTCTCTTTAGGCCAAGATCCCCAACGGAACACATCAACATACCATTCGCCATAAGGGAATAATTGTCCAAAAATATAATTGACCCCACAAGAAAATGCCTAACGTGTGAGAAGTGTCTCTGAGTGTAACGAAAATTCAAAATGTTTCCTAGAGAGTAATCAACTCAATCTTAACTCACTGTTTGATTTTTTCAAGTTGACCCTTTTATCTTATTTTGTGTGTATTTGGCCTTATAAAACCTTTAAATCGGTTATGTTTTAGAAATCTCATTAGACACACATCATACGTTTTTTGACTTTTATATTTCATTATTATCAAAAGAAAGAGAACAAATACAAGCTAAAATTGATTTGTTGTTACAACACGTGTAAGCTAGATAGCAGCAATACAATCACATGGCAAAAAAAGAGAGTGATTTACAAGAAAAGTTATTTTTTAACTTTTTATTTCATTGTATGACTCATTGTTCTACTAGGATACTTTTGAGTGAAATGACTTAAACTTCCCTTGAAAAATATAATCAAGAAGATGTGTTTAGTTAGGGTGGATTTATTTGGTTTGTTGATTTGAATTTCAAAAAGAAGTGAGTGGTGTGCCGTAACACAAACTAAACTGGATTTTATAATTTGGTAAAAGGCTAATTCGCTTATTTTCTTCGACAGGTCTTACATTTATTTTTTTGATAGACGGTTTCAGAGAGATAAAAAAATGTTTGAGAGTACAACATGGCGGTTATGGTTATGATAGCGAGCGTGCAGCCGGTGTTGACGACGACAACGCGTAAACGGCAAGGGAAGGAGATAACCAGTGATTAGTTGTTATTCAATAGTCTTTTTGGATTTTTAGTCTTAGATCTTCTATTTGGCCTAAGTGTTGAGAAATGGAAGGTTTGAATTTTTTGCAGATCCAGCAACTATTGAGGAAGTTAATGAGTGACTGCAGAGAGGCATTCTCATCACGATCCATCTCGTTCGAGTCTGAGTTGCATGCCCAGTCGATGTGTTCCCTTTATTTTGTTCCTTTTCGCTGCAATTTGTGGTTCTGATGTGTGCCGCATCTGACGTAGCGCCATGAACTTCATTGCATCTGTTTCTTAGCCTCTATGATCCATAAACTTACTCACAATCAATCCAAGCAAAGGTCCTAGTCTTTCCACGACCACAAACCACACCAGAGCTTTAAAAACAGTCGAAAGGTTGAAGATTAACAAGACTGATCGATCTAGGTGAAGACTGATCAATCTAGGTGATGAGGATGGATCGATACTCTCAAAGCATACTTACCTTTATTTTAATGTTTGGTCCCTATAATATAGAGTATTCATCGATTTGGTTCAAACTTCTGAATTATTAATATTTTCTTAAAATGCATGTTAAGTGTTTGACAAAAATGAATGGATACTATTAAAGATGTCTATATACACAACAAAGCATGAACACAAGTAAATTAGACATCATAGACATGAAGACAATTAACCATGTACAAAAAATGTTAAGATACATGAAAATGGTGTACATGTGTACAAATCAAATGAAATTCATGAGTAATAAGTACATGGAATGGCATAGGAAACCATCTTTGACATGCAGTCATGGTAAATTAATGTACGCATTATTTGAAGTTTACGTGTACATAATAATTATAATTTTCACGTGTACACATTAAAAAGCTCAAAAGAATAGTAGTTGTAGATGAGAAATAAGCAACACATCAATGTTTATGGTAAGGCTGTACACATGTTGATGGAATGTGGGTGTTGGATCGAAAGGATAGATATTGTAAATCTAAGAGATGGGGTATGCTAAAGTCCTCGTCATTGATATCAACAAATTTGCTTGGGTCGGGTGATGGTTGGGAGAGAGAGGATGATGGTTCAGTAATATTATATATGAGATCATGTGTACACGCGGATGGCGAAATTTATCCATGCGTGGAGCGTACATATAATATAACACATTTTACTCCATGATTGTCTCCACATACTTAAACAAATAAAGGTGAATAACATACTTGATTCAATGATTAAAACCTTACATAAGGGTAAATTCAAAAAGATGACAAACATAATAGTATCATCGCTCACATAAAAAGAGAAAAAAAATTGATTTAGAACTCGAAACTTTACAATCATCTGGCTAAAATCTGCAACATTTAACATTATATCATCAAGTATTAACATATTCTCATGTTTCAAATTGTTGTGGATGGTCCTATTCCAATGGCAAGCATCAATGACAGAGAAACTGAGTTTGATACACACATAGACGTATCATAGAAACACAATTCATCTCAAAACACATAGAGCTACTCTTAAAGAGAATATATCAACAAATTAAAATTAGGTGTACAAATGTACATTATGAGTTTGATGCACACATAGACATATTATAAAAAACACAATTCATCTCAAAATACATAAAAGTAGAAAAAAAAATCAAGGCTACCATGGTTACACTGGAGTACACTATCCACTTGTACACCATAATTGAATATCCACATGTACATAAGAGGTCTAGACATCAGGGTTCAATATCCACATGTACACGAGAATCACCCTTGGTGCATTCCTTGACTTAAACTCTTCCTCAGTTTTCTCTGCATATATCTTAGAAGCAATGTGAACCTTACAACTTGAAACGTTAGATTGTTGGTCCATATACACCTAAACAACATATATCTCATTTTCACTGCTTAGAGCTATCTATCATCCACAAAAACACAAAGAAAAATCTCATATTATAAAGATCGATTTCAATGTGAAAGATATCAACAATATCTACATGAGTCTTTTAACTTTCTATTCACCTCTATCTCCTCTTTCAGATGACCCATAAGAATTTAAAGAAGAACATGAGGATGCAAATTAGAACAAAAAAATGGTGGATGAGATGCCATAGAACGGTAGCAAAAACTTATAAGACGTTAGAAAATGGTGGTTGACACGAAGAAGAATGGTGGTGGCAATGGCTGAGAACTGTGGTGGCAACGATCGAGAACGGTGGAAGAGACACCAGAGAAGAGAGCATAATACCACACATGGAGGCTGGGAAGGCGCGTGACGTTCATTGTATCTCCAGTGTCGTCTACGCCGATGTTGCCAATGTCTCTGAAATCATACGTATTTTTTTATAGTTCTATCATCTACGTCACATTCATCGTCGCCATCGTCTACGTCACCGTTACCATTTCCGCCGTGAAGGGTGTCTTGTTGTCGCCTGCGTCACCGTTACTGTTGTCTATGTTACCATTACACCACCATCATCTAGGATTTAATTGGATAATATGCTATGATTGAGATAAAAGATGAAAAAATCTCAGAAAAATAGAGAGGAAAATTGAAGCAGTAGTGAAACTCGAAAAAGAAAAAGAATGAATTTGTATAGAAGATGCAATAAACACCGTTGATATTAGATTGATAGAAAAATATTCAACGGTTAGGGTGTAGTGGTAGATAAATGTCATGTCACACTTTGTCTGTTAAATCTGAGATGTCGGATTGTAAAATATATATCGATGGCTGTGGTATCATCTCTCATAAAAAAACATGTTTTGTTTGTTTAATTAATAAATGGTCAATTACAAACAAACAAGATTAGTTAGTACAAGTTGGTTTTGTTAGGAAAAAGTGTGTCAATAGTATAAAGTGATTTATAGTGTAACAGGAAACTCAAAAAGTGATATTCAGTGTAAATGTTTCGCAAAAACAAAATAACAAGCAATGCAAGTCTAGAAGCTCCTACAAGAATTGGGAATCACCGTGACATCGATTGCAAACCGCCATTACAGCTCCCTCTCTTATACGAAATCATTAAACTCCAAAGGCTAGCAGTCTTCAAACTCCATATTTCCATTAACCGATGTTTGTAATTGGAATCGCTATCAACGTAAGTTGATAAATCTAAGAAAATCTCAGATGATTCAATACAGAGTTTTGTCAGACCATCTTATATATATATATATATATATATATATATATATATATAAAAGCTGCCAACTCATCTAAATCTCTATTAAAATCAACCAACATCAACCCATCCTTACATTTTCCTTCTCATCAAGGATACTTCACTCA
This sequence comes from Moricandia moricandioides, assembly GCA_905132885.1. Classification (NCBI taxonomy): domain Eukaryota; kingdom Viridiplantae; phylum Streptophyta; class Magnoliopsida; order Brassicales; family Brassicaceae; genus Moricandia; species Moricandia moricandioides. Next base: position 92,099 of record CAJHQQ010000932.1, on the reverse strand, counting down.
GAACCAATCAGTTGGCTCCATATCAACGAAAGAGTGGCGATTGATTCTTTTTAGAAAAAAAATATGTGCGTAACTTAGAAGAAGAAAGGAGTCCAACACAAACAATCGGGATCTGGATTACTCTTTGCGAAAGAAGGAGAACAGAATCCCCACCGGAAGTAAAGGAAACACAAAATAGATCACCCAAGCGAATATGAAATCCGACAAAGCAGAACAAAAGGATCGATTTATTTATCGAATAGACTATATACGACAAAAAACATAAACAAACAAATCTCAGACTCTCTGAAATATGAAGTTTTGGTAAAAGGGTTGAGAGAGAGAGAGAGAGAGAGAGAGAGAGAGAGAGAGAGAGAGAGAGAGAGAGAGAGAGAGAGAGAGAGAGAGAGAGAGAGAGAGAGAGAGAGAGAGAGAGAGAGAGAGAGAGAGAGAGAGAGAGAGAGAGATTCTCTCTAAGATAAGAGAAGGAACTTTTTAAGGGTGGGATATCTTCAGACACACACATCATAGATAAAATGTTTCTTTGCTAGATATTTTTAATCCATTAAATTAAAAGTGTTGGTTATATTATAAGCCCATCCAAGAGAAATGTTAGTATTTAGACCACCAGCTATTTTGCAGATAGATCTGTTTAGTTTTTTGTGTGATGTGTTCAAATTACCCTTGGAGTAACTCTCTCTAATAAGATATCAATTGCGGTACTTAGGGATCGAATCCACAAAGACTAGTTATTTTAAACAATAGACTTAGATTTCAGATTAAGCTAGGTTAAATAATATAAAGCAGAAAATAAAAGATACTTTGTAAACAGATGGGATAAGTTGCTAGACTTAGGGTTTCATTTAGGTTATTAGAACTCAAATATATAGATGCTAAGGGTTTGATCCTAGAACTCGAATACAATAGTAAGATATTCAACTCTCGTTGTTAGTCTACATGCTTAATTTCATATTTTATACTTTCACATGTAAATACGGAACGAGTGTAAATCGATACACTTATGGAGTGTCGATCGATACCTCTTTTTAACAAGCATTAATGTTCAGTTCGATAGGTTCACTAGGTTAACTAGACCAGCTTATCACTGCGCCTAACAACTTAGTTCAACAAGATTCAGTTCAAGAAATTGATCAGATCTCGCATGCGCCTAACTATCTATGATCAGGTTCCTAGTTAATTACTCTAGAAACAAACAATAAGGACAATACTGTGAAGGATTTAATAAATCAACCTAGCAATTCTATAAATCACAAGTTCATCAAAACCCTAGAAATCCCTAAACCTAACGTGCAATCTACTCATACATGAATATAGAAGACATAATCAAAGATGAATAGATGAAATAGAAATCAAAATAAAAACTAAAGGACTTTCAAGAGGCCTCTTAACCCAAGAGAAAACCTAAAATAAAACAATAGAATAAAGCATAGCCATCAACAATGGCTTTTAAAACTATAAAACCTAGATATCAAGAAGGCTAGGGGCAATTCTGTAATTTGTGGTGATTTCTGAGCCCACGTCGATCATGAAATAGACTCAGCCCGTATTCTCGCATCAAGGCGATCGACACCAAGGGTGCAGTGTCAATCGACATTTCTTCATATCTTCGACAACTTCTTCTCGCGAGTCAAACATACCACTCTTCAATGCAACAATCATAACTTCAGATCTAACCGTTCAATGGACCTCAAACCAGTGGCATTAAACATCTAAATTAAATCTCTATCTTATGTCAAAAGATGATCTGAATCGAACTGTGGAAGGTCTCCATCCATAGCTAAACTTCTAATGCATCTACACAGCTCCGCACCTCAAAAAGCTCCAGACTTATACCATGGTATTAAAAGAGACTATAAAACAGACTCAAACATATAATGAACTAAAAAAAAGACTTATACCATGGTCTTAAAAGTGTTAAAAACTACGGTATATCAACTCCCCCAGACTTATGCTTTGCTTGTGCTCAAGCAAAACATAGAATGTACCTGTGAAAGAGGTTTGAAATCGCAGGGACTCAAATATTTTTTTTAAACTATTACTTTCACCTCTGCAATGTTGCAAGCCACATCAGATTAGTGCCAACCTCAGGGGAACTTCCATGTTCTAGACCTTAGCTTAGCAACCAAACCATCCAGCCCACAGCTCAGCTGATGTTGTGTGACATACCCCTCTACTAACCTAATTCTGCAAATAAATGTGTATGCTTGGGTGTATTGATGAAAAGATATATGGACTCTTACCCTAGTAGGTATCTGAGTACACAAGTAGTCTTATTTTGATTTCTTATTCCTATATCTCCTTTTTCTGAATCCTATCTTTTCTCTTTTTTTATTCCAATAAACAGTGACGTTGTTGTATTTCGTCTTGCTCATCTTCTCTTTTTTCTTTATTTCGAAAAGTGTAGCAGAATAATGGGTCATAGTAAATTTTCCTACCCCTCACTTCCAACAATCTGTGATCATTCCTTTAAATTAGAATATCGGGGGAATAGAAAAATTTCCTACCCCACTGCATCTTAGGAAATCATCTCAATCTTTTGCTTTTTTCTTTCTTTCTGGATGCTGAAGAGAGGAGAGAAAGAAACCAAAAACACATAGAATTTTACCTTTCAGTCTTGAAAGAGGAATCCAATCTACTGTATACCAAGCCCGAAATTAAGCAATTATGTTGACTAAGGTTGTAAGTCAGCTTTGGTTCCTTCCGACTTTCTCAGCTAGCATGGATGTTATTGGCAAGTGATCAGCTTTGGTGTTTCCATTCAGTACATCCTGTAGTCAATAACCTCAAAAAAAAATGGTGCTAGAGAGTGGTTAGATAATAGGTAAAAATATAAAAGTTCATCATCTCCTTCTTGACTCTATAAAACTGAGTAAAACACATAAAAATAAAACTCAAAATAAAACACAATATTAGTAATATCTTCCCAAGACTTAAACAACACTTTCTCTAGTGTTAAACAGTCTATAATTGGTGAGATAAAAAACCATATGTAAAAATTCAACAAGGAAAAATGAGTTATACATGCCGTCTGTGATGAGGGTCTATTGACATTGTTTAGGTGTCGTGCTATGCTCTTGAAAAGTGGTGTTGACCGAAATTTTCCAGTCGTCGGTAGATGCTGGTATATCAACTCTTCTTACTCGGATCTTATTTTTCTGATGAATAGTATCAATTTTACAATGTTGATCGACGCTGCTACAGTGTCGATCGACGCTACTACATTGTCACTATTGTTCATCATTTTTTTTACCTGAAATAAATAAATACAAAAAAAATCAGTATAAATTGAAAGCTAAATAAAATAAAAACTTACCTAACAGTGGGTTCCCTCTCACTCACCGCTTGTTTTCAGTCATTAGCTTGACCAGTGGATATCAGATGTGGTATAAATGAGAATGAGAACTTACTCCAAAACAAGTCTCAATGTATACTTTCTTCAGCTTCAGCAAACTACTCGTGATAGCTTTCATAGACTCTTCTCCTTTGTCTATCATCTCAGCAATAAGGAGTGCTCAAATCTTTGCAAATAGCTCCGAGAAGACATTTGCTGCACACTCTGTATTTCATGACACCATCTGAGAAGTAAGGAATCAATAACAACTGAGGACTGCCCTTGGTCTTTTTTTTTCTCTTCTTCCAATTCTTCCTCTTCTTCCCCCCCCTCCCCCAAGAATTCTCTGATCTTGCGGTGATGCCTCCATCAAAAAGATATTGACACACTTGAGTGAACAAACTAAATGCATCCCCAAAGAGATCCTAGCTGCAGTTGAATGAACAATCTACTTGCATCCCAAAAGAGAGAGTAGGGGAATATTTTCACTACATGAAATGTGGGTATTAATAGCATCGGATTATAGCGTTTATGACAGTTATGCTACTGTATACCAACACTAGATTTTTGTATAGCGTTTGTCAATTTAAGACGATATATTTGTTCTCGCGGGAAAATAAAAAAATTTAGCCGGGTAAATTTTCTAAGTGTAACGCCTTACCATTGATGAACTAAAACTAAATGCTATCGTAAATGTAAAATATCTCAAATTTTAGTCAAAAAATACTTTAAGTTAACCTTGCCACTCGTCGATTCCCAGCTTAACTATTTCTTCACTTCTCATAAAATGAACAATTCCTTAAACGCAACCCTTTTTCCTTCATTGTTTCTCAGAAAATACAGAGAGTCCTCTTGAATCAAAGCTTCAATAGGTATGTTCTCATTCAATCATATCATCTTTGTTCTTTCTCATCTATATCATTTTTTATTATCAACAAAGGAATGAAAATGATTTTGATTTTGGGTTTCGATTCTTGGTTTGTGTAAACATGCATGTGGAAGTTTGTGATTTTGGTTTCGATTCTTAGTTTTTTTTGAACATTCATGTGGAAGTTTGTGATTTTGGGTTTCAATTTTGATTTTGGGTATCGATTCTTAAATTGTGTGAACATGCATGTGAAAGTTTTTGCTTTTTGGTTTCAATTTATATTTTAGGTTTCGAGTGAATCTGTTTTTCGTTTATCAGTTTCAAAAATGGCAAAGACAAGAGGAGGATGACAAGTTGGTTCTCGTCGTAGTAGACGTAATCAAGGCTTGTAGGTAGAAGATCTAACACCACAAGTTGCTTCTGCAACAACACTAAAGGTGAATAAAAAAGAACAGCAAAGAAAGTGGCTTCCCCAAAAAAGAATTTAGTTGCAACTAAGAGAAGGGGTAGAAAGAAGAAAGTGGCTGCTGAAGATGATGAGGTAGAAGATGTAACACTGCAAGATGATGAGGTAGAATACTTAAGACCGCAAGTTGACTCTGTAGAAGAAGTTAAGGGTAATGGCAATGAGGCTGATTAGGCTGAGAAAGCAATGTCAGAAGATGATAAAGAAGCTCTCAATGAAAATGAAGAAGAAGCTCTCAATATTGCTCCATAAGGTGTAACTTCTCTCACGGTGAAGGGTCTTCACAACGAGAACGCAATTTCCCGGTAAATAGAGTCAACTGATAGTTGTACAAGAATACTCGTTCATTAGGTAAGAAATGCCTTGAAATGATTTTCTTTGTCGTGATAGGCTTTTGTTTTCTCTTTGTACAATTTCGAGTTCTCGTAGGCGTGATACCTGTCTCGTCCAGTTCATTCAATTGAATTAATCTCCTTTCTGCAGCGGGTTTAGCATCAAAAATTTGTTGTTTTGATGGCCCATTATGCTTTGTGCGCTAGCTCAACTGGGAGATGGCATGCTTTTCCATAGAGTAAGTGGAATGGGGTAGTCCCTAACAGTGTCTTAAACGCGGTTTCGTAGGCCCAAAGTGCATCATCCAATTTTAAATAGCAATCTTTACGGTTTGATCCTACCGTCTTTTCTAAGATTTCCTTGATTTGACGGTTGGATACTTCTACTTGTCCGCTAGTCTGAGGATGATAAGGTGTTGCTACTCGATGGTGAACTCCATGTTTCTTGAGTAGTTTTCGCACACTTTGTTAATAAAGTGGGTACCTCTGTCGCTTATTACAATTCGTAGAACTCCAAATCGGGGAAAGAGTATACTTTTGAAAAGTTTGACGACCACAGCAGCATCATTTTTCGGAGTGGCTATCGCCTCAACCCATTTGGATACGTAGTCTACAGCAAGTAATATATATCTGTTTCCGTGCGAAGAAGGAAAAGGACCCATAAAGTTGATGCCCCAACAATCAAACACTTCAACTTCAAGTACGAAATTTTGTTCAATTTTGTGTCTCTTGCTGATTTTTTCTCTCATTTGACAAGGATCGCACTTTGCCACGTAGGCTTGAGCATCTCGAAACATGGTTGGCCACCAAAAGCTTGCTTGTAGATTTTTTTATACTATCTTAAAACTCGCAAAATTCCCAACATAATCGGATCCATGACAATGATACAAAATATCTGAGGTTTCACTTTCAGCAACGCATTGTCTGTATATGGCTTCAGAACAATGTTTGTAAAGGTAGGGTTCATGCTAGTGATATCTCCGGATTTCTCTCAGAAATTTATTTTTGTGGTATCCCTTAAAGAGTTCTGGTTTTACTTCAGCTGTAAGATAGTTAACTATATATGCATACCAGGGCCTATCGACAGGTCTTACATTTATTTTTTTGATAGACGGTTTCAGAGAGATAAAAAAATGTTTGAGAGTACAACATGGCGGTTATGGTTATGATAGCGAGCGTGCAGCCGGTGTTGACGACGACAACGCATAAACGGCAAGGGAAGGAGATAACCAGTGATTAGTTGTTATTCAATAGTCTTTTTGGATTTTTAGTCTTAGATCTTCTATTTGGCCTAAGTGTTGAGAAATGGAAGGTTTGAATTTTTTGCAGATCCGGCGACTATTGAGGAAGTTAATGAGTGATTTCAGAGAGTCATATTCATCACGAGCCATCGCGTTCTAGTCTGAGTTGCTTGCCTAGTCGATGTGTTCCCTTTATTTTGATCCTTTTCGCTGCAATTTGTGGTTCTGATGTGTGCCGCATTTGACGTAACGCCATGAACTTCACTGCACTTGTTTCTTAGCCTCTATGCTCCATAAACTGACTCATAATCAATCCAAGCAAAGGTCCTCGTCTTTCCACGACAACAAACCACACCAGAGCTTTAAGAACAGCCGAAAGATTGAAGATTAACAAGACTGATCGATCTAGGTGAAGACTGATCGGTCTAGGTGATGAGGATGGATCGATACTCTCAAAGCATACTTATCTTTATTTTAATGTTTGGTCCCTGTAATATAGAGTATTCATCGATTTGGTTCAAACTTCTGAATTATTAATATTTTCTTAAAATGCATGTTAAGTGTTTGACAAAAATGAATGGATACTATTAAAGATGTCTATATACACAACAAAGCATGAACACAAGTAAATTAGACATCATAGACATGAAGACAATTAACCATGTACAAAAAATGTTAAGATACATGGAAATGGTGTACAGGTGTACAAATCAAATGAAATTCATGAGTAATAAGTACATGGAATGGCATAGGAAACCATCTTTGACATGCAGTCATGGTAAATTAATGTACGCATTATTTGAAGTTTACGTGTACATAATAATTATAATTTTCACGTGTACACATTAAAAAGCTCAAAAGAATAGTAGTTGTAGATGAGAAATAAGCAACACATCAATGTTTATGGTAAGGCTGTACACATGTTGATGGAATGTGGGTGTTGGATCGAAAGGATAGATATTGTAAATCTAAGAGATGGGGTATGCTAAAGTCCTCGTCATTGATATCAACAAATTTGCTTGGGTCGGGTGATGGTTGGGAGAGAGAGGATGATGGTTCAGTAATATTATATATGAGATCATGTGTACACGCGGATGGCGAAATTTATCCATGCGTGGAGCGTACATATAATATAACACATTTTACTCCATGATTGTCTCCACATACTTAAACAAATAAAGGTGAATAACATACTTGATTCAATGATTAAAACCTTACATAAGGGTAAATTCAAAAAGATGACAAACATAATAGTATCATCGCTCACATAAAAAGAGAAAAAAAAATGATTCAGAACGCGAAACTTTACAATCATCTGGCTAAAATCTGCAATATTTAACATTATATCATCAAGTATTAACATATTCTCATGTTTCAAATTGTTGTGGATGGTCCTATTCCAATGGCAAGCATCAATGACAGAGAAACTGAGTTTGATACACACATAGACGTATCATAGAAACACAATTCATCTCAAAACACATAGAGCTACTCTTAAAGAGAATATATCAACAAATTAAAATTAGGTGTACAAATGTACATTATGAGTTTGATGCACACATAGACATATTATAAAAAACACAATTCATCTCAAAATACATAAAAGTAGAAAAAAAAATCAAGGCTACCATGGTTACACTGGAGTACACTATCCACTTGTACACCATAATTGAATATCCACATGTACATCAGAGGTCTAGACATCAGGGTTCAATATCCACATGTACACGAGAATCACCCTTGGTGCATTCCTTGACTTAAACTCTTCCTCAGTTTTCTCTGCATATATCTTAGAAGCAATGTGAACCTTACAACTTGAAACGTTAGATTGTTGGTCCATATACACCTAAACAACATATATCTCATTTTCACTGCTTAGAGCTATCTATCATCCACAAAAACACAAAGAAAAATCTCATATTATAAAGATCGATTTCAATGTGAAAGATATCAACAATATCTACATGAGTCTTTTAACTTTCTATTCACCTCTATCTCCTCTTTCAAATGACCCATAATAATTTAAAGAAGAACATGAGGATGTAAATTAGAACAAAAAAATGGTGGATGAGATGCCATAGAACGGTTGCAAAAACTTATAAGACGTTAGAGAATGGTGGTTGACACGAAGAAGAATGGTGGTGGCAATGGCTCCATAGTCTATTCGATAAATAAATCGATCCTTTTGTTCTGCTTTGTCGGATTTCATCTTCGCTTGGGTGATCTCTTTTGTGTTTCCTTTACTTCCGGTGGGGATTCTGTTCTCCTTCTTTCGCAAAGAGTAATCCAGATCCTGATTGTTTGTGTTGGACTCCTTTCTTCTTCTAAGTTACGCACATATTTTTTTTCTAAAACGAATCAATCGCCACTCTTTCGTTGATATGGAGCCAACTGATTGGTTCTGAGTGAAGTATCCTTGATGAGAAGGAAAATGTAAGGATGGGTTGATGTTGGTTGATTTTAATAGAGATTTAGATGAGTTGGCAGCTTTTATATATATATATATATAAGATGGTCTGACAAAACTCTGTATTGAATCATCTGAGATTTTCTTAGATTTATCAACTTACGTTGATAGCGATTCCAATTACAAACATCGGTTAATGGAAATATGGAGTTTGAAGACTGCTAGCCTTTGGAGTTTAATGATTTCGTATAAGAGAGGGAGCTGTAATGGCGGTTTGCAATCGATGTCACGGTGATTCCCAATTCTTGTAGGAGCTTCTAGACTTGCATTGCTTGTTATTTTGTTTTTGCGAAACATTTACACTGAAGATCACTTTTTGAGTTTCCTGTTACACTATAAATCACTTTATACTATTGACACACTTTTTCCTAACAAAACCAACTTGTACTAACTAATCTTGTTTGTTTGTAATTGACCATTTATTAATTAAACAAACAAAACATGTTTTTTTATGAAAGATGATACCACAGCCATCGATATATATTTTACAATCCGATATCTCAGATTTAACAGACAAAGTGTGACATGACATTTATCTACCACTACACCCTAACCGTTGAATATTTTTCTATCAATCTAATATCAACGGTGTTTATTGCATCTTCTATACAAATTCATTCTTTTTCTTTTTCGAGTTTCACTACTGCTTCAATTTTCCTCTCTATTTTTCTGAGATTTTTTCATCTTTTATCTCAATCATAGCATATTATCCAATTAAATCCTAGATGATGGTGGTGTAATGGTAACATAGACAACAGTAACGGTGACGCAGGCGACAACAAGACACCCTTCACGGCGGAAATGGTAACGGTGACGTAGACGATGGCGACGATGAATGTGACGTAGATGATAGAACTATAAAAAAATACGTATGATTTCAGAGACATTGGCAACATCGGCGTAGACGACACTGGAGATACAATGAACGTTACGCGCCTTCCATGCTATCATCTCAGCAATAAGGAGTGCTCGAAGCTTTGCAAATGGCTGCGAGAAACATCTGCTGCGCACTCTGTGCTTCCTGACACCATCTGAGAAGTGGGGAATCAATGATAACTGAGGACCGCCCTTGGTCCTTTTCCTCTTCTTCTTTCCCCAGACTTGTCTGATCTCGTGGTGCCTCCATCGAAGAGATTATGAGATACCTCAAACTTATTCTGCTATGATCTGTGATGAGTGTCGATCGACGCTCTGGTATTGTGGTCGATTGATGCTCCAATGGTGGTGTCGTTCGATATTGCAGTTCTGGTATCGATCGATACTGCTTCTGTTGGGCCTTTGTCGAATTTGCTCGTAAATCCCAACCCTGGTTGAGAAACTGTTGCATGCTGATGATCACCAAATACCCCATTGTAGGAACCTAGATGCACACTTCTATCTGGTGGGATAGGAGATTCAACTTCAAATACAGTGCATGGAACCACAATCTTCACAGGATCATGTATCCTCTTCACTCTTTTGTTAAAGCCATCAGCTTCTTCTGTGCAGATAGGTGGTCTCTGATGTTTAGGGCCAGCAAGATGTGAGGTCTTGGACACGTGCATTTTCTCCTCAGCTAGTCCTGGTTCAATCATGTAGTCTCTAAGCCATTGTTGACGGCTACGCTTGAAACACTAAGCAAGCTTTATTCAATATGTACTGTAAACAAGCTCTGAGTGGGAAGCAACCCACTGTTTAATAAGTTTTAATTCGATTTTATTTTTCATTTATTACTAATTTTCGTAATTTCAGATCCGAGGAAGATAGTCTGCATAGAGCATCGACCGACACTTCATCACTGTCGATCGACAGAGTAACCCTACTATCGACCGATTTCCACTTCATTGTGTTGATCGACGGTCACCATCAGGAAGTAGGTATATCGTTTTTCCTTGCAAAATTTGGTCCTTATGATTTATTTTCTTCACCAATCTGAGACTGTATAATACTGGTGATAGTGTTGTTTAAGTCTGGGAGAGGTTTACTGATATTGTGTTCTATTTTGAGTTTTATTTTCAATAATAAAAAAAATATAGTAGAAACTTCCAGGTGTACCATCGATCGACACTAAATAATAAACATCGATCGACCATGGATCATGACCATCGATCGACACCATCCATCTGCCATCGATCGACACTCTTTTACAGAGTCTGGTATCGAGTTTCTCTTTTAAGCTATTTACTTATGATTTGATTTTTCTTAACCAATTCGGGACGGATTACACTAGGGACAATTTAATTTAAGTCTGGGAGAGGTTCGCTGATGCTATTTGATTTGTTTTGAGTCTTATTTACTATATATATATATATGTATATAATTTTCAAAAAACAATTATTGAGTCAAGAAGGGGACTATGATCAAGATTTATTATTGACTAACCACACTTTAGCACCATTCTTTGAATGTTGTTTGCAGAGATTACTAGAGATACCAAAGTGGATCATCCTGCCGCTATATCACACTTGCTTAGAAAGTTTGAAGGAACCAAAGCGTATTTCCAACACTAATCCTGACATTAATTGCTTGCTTTGGGATTTGATATACATTGGATCGGATTCCTTCTGCAAGTCTGGAAGGTAAAAGTCTACGTGCTTCTGATTCCCCTCTCTCTCCCCTTCAGATTTTTTAAGAAAAGGAGTCGAACAAAATTTGGTGGCTACAATCATTAAAACTTTATTCATATGATCCTAGAAAGAGATAAAGGTCAAAAAGAAGTGAAAAAGATATGGTGGTAAAAACATTAGTGCCTGATTCATGGAAGCCTATCCAAATATCTCAGTCAATTAAAAAATAAAATGATACCCTCAAAAGAAGGGAGACATTGATTGAGAAGAAGTGAGAAGATAAAGAGGAAAGGAATCATGGAAGACTACATGTGTGTTCAGATAGTTGCAGAGGTAAGAGTCCATATATCCTTCGATTAATACTCCGAAGGTAAAGTCTGCACTTTTATTTTATGCAAAGAAATGAAATCAGTAGAGGGGCGAGTCAGACTAGTATTCGCTAAGTTGTTGGTAGAATGAAATTGATTGCTATACTAGGATAAGATATATAAAGTTTCTCTGTGATTGAAGTGATAGGATGTGATTAAAACAAAGTAAGGTGACAGTTATACTTAGATATTATGTGATTCTTCGCTTTTCAAAACTTCTTCCACATACTTGTTTGCTTGAGGAGAAGCAAAAGGTTAATTCTGGGGGAGTTGATAGGGCCTGATATTTACCACTATTGTGCCATGATATCATCCCCATTTAGAGTCTATTATATGTGTCTTGAGTATGTTTTAGAGTATTTTCAGGTACAGGTACGTTTTGGAGAACTTTGGTGATTCTAGAGCTTCTAGAGATGAAAAACTACGCAGATGCGTCATATGTTTAGCTATGGATGAAGACCTTCCCACGGTGATATTTAAAGTATCATTTGATAGAAGATATATATTTGAGGTAGCTTTCCAATGCAACCGGTTTGAGGTCCATCTGACGGTTAGATCTAAAGTTATACCCATTTTACTGAAGAGTGGTCTGTCTGCCTCGCGAGAGGAAGCTGCCGAGAAGATGAATGAGTGTGGATCGACGGCACAGCTTTACCATCGATCGATAGTGATCCAAGAAAACAGGCCCGACTTTTTTTATCGCCAATTTAAGCCCAGAAGCCATCACAAATTACCAAAATACCCATGGACGACCTGAAACCTTATTTATATGTTTTCTAAGCAAATGTTGACGGCTACGCTTGAAACGCTAAGCTAGCTTTATTCTATTCATTGTTCTAGGGTTAGGAGAGAAGGGAGGAAATCCTTCAGATTCCTCATGGAACTCCTTTGATTCTTATTTGATTTATATTCTACATATATTCTATTCATCTATTATTTATGTGACAAAGATCATGTCTGAGTATATCTCTTGTTAGGTTCAGAGTTTATTAATGGTACTGATGGATTAGCCAAACAATAGAATTTCTAGGGTAACTATTAGATGTATCAATAGAATTGTGTTTATTGCTTATGTTTTAGAGTAGCTAACTAGAACCCTGATCATAGGATAGTTAGGCGCAAGCGAAAGCATAATCTACTACCAAAATTAATCTTGTTGAGCTTGGTTGCTAGAAACAAACAAAGTTGATTTAGTGAACATATCGATTAGTTCTTAATGATTGACTCGAGAGACCATCGATTGATGCAGGATCACTTCCATCGATCGACAGTCATTCTATGTCAACAAACGAGAGCTGAGACATCGGACTTAGTCAATAGATTAGACTCGGAGCAAGAGCTGGTCGTCTTTTACATTAGATATCGAGTTCTATGATTAATACCCTTGGCTTCTATCATCTAATCCAATTGCATGAAACCCTAGATCTAGCTATTTATAATTATTATTTACTTACCAATCAATCAATTATTTGCTATAGTTTATTTACTTCTTATTAATCTATTTGCCTAGCTTAATCGCGATTGTATTGAGTTTATTGTGTGCCCACGCTCTTGTGGATTTGATCCCTAAATACTACAATTTGACCTCTCTTGGCAAGAGTAGTTCGTAGGGTTAATTTGATAGAGTTTGCATTGAAATATATAAAAACCCTCCTGTCAGTTAGCACGGGGGTGATTGCAACTGAGTAAGGCATCAAGTTCACACGAGAGCCTAAATCACAAAGTGATCTTTGGAACCTTTCATTGTGGATGGTGCAATCTAGAACAAAGCTATCGGGATCAGGAAGTTTAACTAGGATTTCTCCTTGAATAATCGCGCTCACTTCCTCAGATACCATCATTATTCTATGCTTTATTTAACTGAATCATTGTGATATTGCGTCTTTCACATATTTCTTAATCGCAGGTGAAACCTTTAGCGCATCGCTAAGTGGCATCTCGATGACCACTTTATCAAAAGATTTCTTGCATATTTCTCGATCTAATTCTCCTTTCGCTTTCCCATTACTACCAGGAAAAGGGGTTCTCGCTTGGTAGACCCTAGTTTTAACCGGTTCGGTTAATTTTGGGCTTGGGATTTGGCATCGATCGATTTTGGGTCCCGAGTGTCGACCGACGGTCTCGCGATCCTCCATTTCCGTTCCTTTCTCCTTCAAGGTAGTGGGCAATTCCTGTAGATCTCTTGCACAATTTCATCCATCTCTGCTCTGTTGTATGTCTCTTGCTTCTTCATAGACATAGCGATCTTTGCTGCATGTTCTGGTAAACATATGTAGTTGTGCCCAAACATAGTAGCTCTTTCTATAACGACCCTGATATCTTCTTCTTGCACATTCACAACTGTTCCGTCTATAGCTCGTGCATTACCATTCTCATCTCTGTAGATGCCATACTCATCTTTATTTTCCCAATAGAAAATTCTTCTGCCATTTGCATCATAAGCTCTTTGTCCATGCTCTACAGTACCGTCTATCATAAGTGGGTTTATCCAATTGACTGATTGTGGACTTCCTAACCCAAAAGGATTAGAGGTACAAAACTGGTTCACCCCTCGAATGGTGTCGATCGATGCATGATGGTTGGCGTCGATCGATTCTAGATGTTTGGGAGTGTATAGATCATGGATCGGCACGTTCTTCAGTTCCTTGTTGTCGACCGATGGTTGTACTAATGCATCGTTCGATGGATGTTGTGCAAATAAAGTTCCTGATCCAGTAGCCATAACAAGGGCATCTGCTACATCCTCTGTAAGACCCAAACCCGGCCGACTAGGCCGCGGTCGAAGCCTTATGTCGCTCGGTCCGTACACAGACCGAACCTCTAGATTTTTGCCCTTATTTATAATTTTGCCTAACAGCGAAGGCTATCTTTAGACCTTAGCTTACGACTACCTTAGTCGATTCCTAGCTTAGATCCTTTTCAAATTATGCACAGCGGAATATTTTTTAGATATCATTGGTCTATGACCAATCTAATACTTGTCCGGTTTAATCGCCTCAGCCTTGGTTAGCTATATCAACTACCAACTAGCTCAAAGGTCGATCCTAAACCCAAACCAAGTCATACTGATCTGAGGTTCCATTCCCCTCAATCATTCTACTAGCATCCTAACCAGATACTAATATAACCAGTATTTGATAACTCATACCTTTGCCACAACCATGGAGCTTAGTAGCTCATCAGACCTCCATTGACCCGAACTACACTTACTTGTCTAATGAACCATTAGACTCATTGAGTGTCTACTTAGTTCTTATCTTATTCCTACATAAGACAATTCCCTTTGGGTACTTAGTCATTCAACCAACCATCCCCACAGACTAATGTAACCCTTGAGAAGTCTTCAATCAGTTAAGGATATGCATTTGGCCCTTATCGGCTCATACAACATCCAGCCTCGTTTCACCGTATAGGCAATAGTACCAAGTCCCTTTCTGGACTGAGAATGCCCATCATATCCTAAGTCAATCATCCAACCATCCTCAAATGACTTAGAACTGATGAGTCTTCATCTTGCCTAATCGGCATTGGTCTATATCCGAGACAACCGATCTAACGTGTTCATAGCAAATGATGTATTCATTAATCAGGTTAGATCCGACACCTTGATCCATCCCTTATGGGTCAGGTCATCCCTTCTCAACCATGATCAGATCATATACAACTTTACTTGAACAATCACACCTACTTGGTCACGATCCATTCGTACCTTCTCGGTCCCGAATCATTCGTACCCTTTCAGACCCGAACCGTTCGTACCCTTTCGGTCCTGACCCGTTTGTACCCTTTCGGTCCGGAACCGTTCATACCCTTTTGGTCCCGACCCATTTGTACCCTTTCGGTCCCGACCCGTTCGTACCTTTTGGATCACGACCCGTTCGTACCTTTTGGATCACGACACGTTCGTACCTTTTGGATCACGAAACGTTCATATGTCCTGACTTGATAAGTCATGGACTGAACCATATGGACTGGACAGAACCTGCATCCAATCGCACCGTTTGGAACATGCACACCTTTGGTCGATGGTACCTTTCGGTCAATGGCACCTTTTGGTCCTCGTACCCTTTGATACTCGCAACCCTTGGCATCTCATGCCTTTTGGTTACTTGCACCCTTTGGTAACTCACAACCCTTGGTGACTCATGACTCTTGGCACTCGTACCCCTTTGGGGACATTCCAACCGTTCAGACCAACCGCCCATGCTATGGCATGATCCGGACTGTCCACATAACCGACCCATTGGGACTTGATCCAATCCACTTGGACCGACTAAAGGCCATAACCCAATAGCCCATACAAGCCCAATGAACCCACGGAATTACCCCTTCCAGAACAAAGGCAAACCGGTTCATGGTTATGACCCATTGGACCATCCGTCCAATCTGCCATGAACCAACGATCGTGGTTGGTTCCACTCGAACATGACCTTGGCTCTTACCAAGACATTTCCGTGACCAAACCACACATTCATCACGCAAATACAGAGTAGGAGAAGAAGAACCAGTATTGAAAAGAAGAAGGAAGAGATCCCGGATGTACTTGGAACAAATCCGACCCATAAACATGATCTTATCGATCAATGATCTATGGCGATGGTTTGCCAATAACATCCATTACCTGGAACGTCCATGATGTTAATGACCACGCCTTTATCAAGTCTTATCATTCACTTCCATGAATGATAATATCCATTCATGGATCGTGCATCACATCCCATGAACTTCCACGAAACAGTCTCTCCACGAACTACCCCCTTTAAGGCTATATCATCCTTGGGAAGTGAAGTTCGGCCCTCTCTCTTCTTCCCTGGTTAATTGCGTGTGTTACCAGACTCAGGAGAAAGGTTTGAGAGTTGATATCAATGATCAAAACCAATCAGAAGGTCGTTCTCAACTTCCCTCATGATCTCTCTCAAAACAGTCTCGATATCGCCTACACAAGCATATCGATATTGGATTATTGAATCCGACTCTCTCTCCTTTTCTCTCTGCATTTTCTTCTTTCTGTGATGTCTGTAATGTCTGTATGTCTGTAATGTCTATTTTCGTGCCCAGGGTCCCCCTATTTATAGAGGACGAGGGGGTAAGTCTTGCCCCACGAACAGGCACGACTTGTAGGTGAAAGGGCATGACTTGGTCGATAGGTTGCACCCCTTAACCACAAGCATCCCTTCGCCCATAACTGACCCTTATTGGGTCGATACCAAGCCAAAACAGAGACCCAGACCCACCAGGCTTAGCCCATGGCCTAGCCCAAGGGTCCACCAGGCCCTAACCACCATGGCCGGACCACCTCGGCCCACCACCGGCCCGGACCTGGACCAACTGCCCAATACCCGAACACTCCGTCCAGCTGAGTTGAGCTGATCCCCAGCTGGTCCAGCTGAGTGAGGTGGTAGCTCAGCTGAATGAGCTGACCTAAGTAGTGTTGAGCTGAGCTGAGCTTGGTCGAGCTAGGTTTAGCTGGTCGAGCTGGCCGTACACTTCGTCCAGCTGCCAAAACACTCGTCTAGCTCTTTTGACTCGTTTCTTTCCCTTTCATTTGGTTAAGTCCTCATAAACTTAACCCATTCTGACCATGGAACGTTTGTAACTTGATCTAAATGATCCTTAGCTCATTTCCTCGAACCATGGTCAGTCACATGAACCTTATTCAGGATTGGGGATGCTACAGTTTCCCCTCATCATGGAAATTTCTAGCCAAAACTGCCACCTCGGCTTCTTTTGCCTACCCGGACCATGCTTGAAATGTGGAGGAAGGAATTTATGTATGTTCGAAGGTTCTTTGTCCTCACTAGGAGCTTCCAAATCTTCATTGGTAGGTGATGTGTTTTCACCACCTATTCTCCGTATAGAACATGTAATTGAACAATTCCCTGCAAAAAGAATACAATTTACAAAGTTAGCGAACAAAAACTTCTTGTTTGATAATAGTATAAAAGTAGACTTACAAAGACATCTACACTTATTAGCTAACTACATAGTCAAACCAAAAAGTTGATAGTTTCATAACTATAAAAGATTATCTTTTGAAAATAGTACAAGATCATTAGGATTAACTAACACACACTGTAAAACTAAAATTCTTGAAAATTCATTATGAATAAAACACAAATTCATTTTTATAGATTTGTCTATGTAGACTTCATATTCAGTCTACATAACAATAGAGTTTCTTTTCAGTTTACGTGTGTAGACTGTCATGTAGGTCTACAATTTGGGTTAGTTTTGCAATTGCAAAATCCACGTGTTATTATTTGTATTTAAAAAAAATTGCGATTTTATACGTGTAGATTTTATTTTTAGTTTACATTTTGAAAAGGTTGGTTTTTGCAATTGACCAGAATTCAACGAGGATTTGACTTCAAAAGTAGATTTCATTTACAATCTACATTTATTTTTTTAGAACAAGTTAGTTTATGTAATTGACCAAGTTTGACTTTCTACAAATAGATTGAGATGAACGTCTACACATGTGTAGACTTCACCTCGAGTCTAATCCCAAATCCGACAAGTTATTTTTACATTTGACTAAAAGAAAATAGTAGACTTCATATGCAGTCTACGTTTTTCTGAGATTAATAGACTGAATATGAAGTCTACACTTTCTTTTGTCAACTTTATAACATTTTAATCAAATACAAAACTAACATATTCAACGCAGTCAAAGCTTTGGTCAAATGCAAAACTGACATTTTGTAGACATCCAAAACAGTCTACACAATCTAGACTTCCGATGAAGTCTACTATGAAAAGTCAAAAATTGCCCAAATTTTGGTCAAATGCAAAAACTAACCTCTTTTGCGTAAACCTCTTACTAAGTCTACTTACTTTTTTGTTTTGTTTTCAAAGGTTAAGACGTAGACTTCTAGGGAAGTTTCTTTTACAAAAAAAAATATTATTTTGATCAATTGCAAAAGTAACATATGCGTTGAAAAGCAGACCGCATCATAAGTCTATATATATGCGTAGACATACAAAACAATCTACTATCACGACAATATCTGAAAAATGGCGAAAACCATGTAAATAGTTACCTTTTCTGGTGTAAATCTCGTTTCCACCCTTTACCACCGTCCAAACTCCAAATATGAGCAAAAAGAACCACCTTTGTCGAATCACAATTAAAATAAACTCGAAAATATGAAAGTTTAGCTTGAAAAAAATAAAATTTATGAGAGTTTTTAAGATAAAAATGGAGTGGAAATTAGAGAAAATGAAGATTTGTTGGTTCAAAAAGAGAAAAAAGTGGTTAAAAATTAAATTCTTGAGCTTTTAAGAGCTCAAAAATGGTGGTTCATGGTGGTTGAAAAATTGATGATAAAAACATTGTTGTAAATAAGAAGAAATGTTTAGGGTGTAATATGTTTTTTCCATTTTTTGAAATAATTAAATAATTAATTAATAAGGCATTTTTATAAATAATTTAAAAACATAAGGAGAGTTTGGAACTTTCAAAGGTGAATAGTAATGACAAAAAAAAGAGGTTGGTTTTGAGGTTGACTTAAAATTGTAGGTTGGTTTTGAAAAGAAACCCCAAAACTTCCTCGAGAAGAATCAATTAAGAATTTTAAGTTAAATGTAACCAAGGTTTAAAATATATTATAGGAATATTCGTGTATAGATTTCCTTATGTTCCGAATTTTCTTCTTTAAAATATTAGATTGACTGATTTTTGGAAACAATATCCAAAAAAAATCAAATTATACATATTATCAGTCAATCAAAAACAATAATTAAAAATATATAGACGATATAATATACGTCTCACATGGAAGATCATATCAGATACATATACCCTAAATTTTAAAACCTAACCATATGCAACACCAAACCCTAAACTCTGAACCATAAACTCTGAACATCATTAAATGTATACTGTCAAAAAACATTTAACATAAACATGTAAGTTTAAGAATGGAATCACATATAATGTAGTTTTGTGTAACCAACTCTAAACTCTAAATCCTAAAACTTAAACAACATAAAATGTATATTGTTTAAAAATATAAACCAGTTTAAATTTAACATAGACATATATGTTTCGCAACGGATTCACATATTATGTAGTTTTGTGTAACAAACCATACAATAAGGTTAAAAATATATGATTCGAGATCATTCAGTAGTTAGAGACAAGATCGAGATTAGAGGATACTAACCGATAGAGGGTTGATTAGTATAACCAGAAAATAGATTTAAGAGAAACCAGGATTGATTTAAAGCTGTGATTAATAATGATTTAGGGAAGGTGATCCCGGTAAATTAAAAATGGATTAGAGAGGGTTAATGATTAATGTCATATCACCATTGTGAAAAAGCTGAGTCACCATTGTGAAATAGTGAGTCAATCAAATTATAATGTTTTCACTTAAGCATGATCTCAAATACTAGTATGATTAATAATTTTAAATAATAAAGATTTGATAACAATTTTTGTATCCTCCATTATTTTTTTTAATTTTATATTCTTAAAAGAAACTAAACAATCACATTGAGCATATAATTAAAAAAAATTAGAATTTTTCTTTTATGCTGTATTTCTAATTATTCTTAAACGGTTATAAATTAGTAAGACTATTAATATTATACATTGAATTATTTTTGATCAATGGCTTAACTTTTTGTTATAACAAAATACAAATGATCATAAAATCATATAAATATAAAGTCTCATTTAATATTTATATTCATATTAAATATATATGTATATATGTGGTATAGGGAATATCCGTTAGGATATATATATATATATATATATATCAATATTGTATACATATCATATATAAAATACATGTGAAATGACTCAAAATGACTCAAAACTTGATTTCAAATGCAAAAATGTACCATAAATTCAATCAAATGCAAAAGTAACCCAAAAGGCTATTGAAAATACAACAAACTCCTTATGAGCAAACAAAAAAACTCTATTCAATTTTACCATTATAATCTTTTCGTCTGAAAAGACTTCTAGAGAAGTCTTCTCGGAGAAGACTTCCCTGTAAGTCTTCTCGTACACTTAATCCTAAAAATAATTTAAAAGTTTTATAAAAAATATTTATATGAGGAAAAAATTTAAATCATTTAACTATAAACATTAATAAATGATGTAAATTTAAAAATTCTAAAATTGAATTATTTTCAACATAGTTGAGTGAATGTTGATTGAGTCATGATAGTATTTGGTAATATATATTGTAGTATTGTTTGTAATTTTAGGGTTAGGTTTTTGAATCTTAAATTTTTAAAAATAATTTTTTGTACCTATATGTGTTTACTTTTGTATATATTAATCACATTATAAGTTGATTTTAGGTTTAATGAAGTTTTTTTTTGCTATTTAGTTAGTTATTTGATTATAGGGTTGTGGAAGACTTCGAGAAGACTTCATAATGCACTAGAAGACTTCCCGCCTAATGCAAAGTCTTCCGGAAGTCTTCTACAAGTCTTCCAGAAGTCTTCTCATGTATTAGATTATAGGGTTTTGGAAGACTTCTCGCTTTATGCGAAGTCTTCCGGAAGTCTTCCACAAGTCTTCTGGAAGTCTTCCACAAGTCTTCCAGATGTTTTCTCATGTATTAGATTATGGGATTTTGGAAGACTTCCAGAAGATTTTATAATTTGGGAAGCCTTCTCTTAGAAGACTTGTCGGGAAGTCTTCTATATCAAAAATATTTAACCTAATTGAGATTTTTGTCTCCATATATAAAGAAAAATTACACATTTTCTTTCTTCCTCTCAAATGACTGCAACAAAAATGTAATGTTTCTCACTCTAAAACTCTTCAACCTCTCTCTAATCTCTTTAGACTTGAAAACACCTAACTTTATGTTCATTTCTCATTTTTCTCTTATGTATTCTCACTAATTTATCTTGTTTTTGCAGATTTTTCATTACATGGTTGTCATCTTTCATTCCTTTAAATGTAGATCTATAAATTTTGAATATGTATTTTTGGTGTGTTTTATATGTTAGATTCTAAGAATTTGTATATTCAACTTACTGTAACAAGGTTAAATGTATGAGCTTTTTGATTCCTATTTTTTGTTTGTGTTAGTGTTCAATGGGTAAAGGTCTCTCATTTTCTTTTTGGTATGAAGAACATGAAGATAACACAACATTTTATGTTGGTGAAACTTCTAATGGCATTAAAAGGCTTAAAGGTTTGACCTTTTTTATTCCTCTGTTATTTTTGATAGTACTCTTTGGTTAAGAATCTAATATTTTCTTTTTGATATGAAGGAGAAGAAGAGAATATTTTGGAAGACTTGGGAAGACTCGGGAAGACTTGGGAAGACTCCTAGAAGACTTCGGAAGACTTCTGGAAGACTCTTAGAAGACTTCAGAAGACTCTTGGAAGACTTCTGGAAGACCTCTAGAAGACTTCCTAGAAGACCTCTAGAAGACTTTTGGAAGACATCTAGAAGACTTCCTGGAAGACCTCTAAAAGACTTCCTGGAAGACCTCTAGAAGACTTCCTGGAAGACCTCTAGAAGACTTCCTGGAAGACTTGTGCATGTCCTCCACAAGTTTTCCATAAGTCTTCTATAAGTTCCACAAGTCTTCTAGGAAGTCTTCCAAAAGTCTTCTAGAAGTCCCCCATGAAGATATTAATGATCATTTTGTAATTCTTTTATTTATGGTATATTTAATTATTATTATTATTATATGTACTCTTTTAATTATGAATTATTTTGTAAATTTGAAAAGATGTTAATGAAAATAATTTGTAAATATGTTGATGTCTATAGTATTTTATTATTTTTTTAAAAGTGCTTGACATTATTGGAACTTCATGACAAAAACAATTAACCATACTACCCAAAACAATATAAAAATTTTAAATTTAGTCAAATTTATTACAAACTAAGAGAAAAGACTTATCAAGAAAAACTTAGTCAAATTAACCAAAGATCAAACAATACATAAGTATCACTAGAAAAAGTTAAGTCTTCTCTCTGAAGACTTCTCGAGAAGTCTTCTCGGAAGCGAGAAATTTAAGCGGGAAATGAAAATTTAAGCCGGAAACTTAAATTTTAAGTGAAATTTGCAATTTTCATAAAAATTTAAAACTATATCTTAAGATATAAGAAGACACATTAAACCACATGACTTGATATTGTTGAAGTTACTTGACACTTTTGAGATTTAGAAAATATATATTGAAGTTACTTAACAAATTTTACAAAAAAGAACGTAGAAGACTTCCCTGTAAGTCTTCTCACGGAAGACTTCCCTGTAAGTCTTCTCACGGAAGACTTCCCTGTAAGTCTTCTCACGGAAGACTTCCCTGTAAGTCTTCTCACGGAAGATTTCCCTGTAAGTCTTCTCACGGAAGACTTCTTTGTAAGTCTTCTTAGTTTAGCTAGAAGCATTAATAAACATGAATTTTTGTAACCTCATAATTATCACCAATTAAGTTATCAATTTCACTCAAGAAAAAAAAACAAAATTCATTTTACGTTTTGAGAAAATTGAAGTTTAATAAAAATTGACGTTTAATAAAAATTGACGTAGCAGACTTCTTAAGAAGTCTTCTGTTTATGTCATTTTTGCAATTGCAAATTTATGAAGGAAGACTTCTTAAGAAGTCTACTCTAGAGAAGACATCTTGAGAAGTCTTCCTTTGTAAATATTGGCTTACTTTTGAATTTGATTTTTTTCGAAAATCTCAGAGAAGACTTCTAGAAAAGTCTTCTTACGTTCACATGAAGTATTCTCAGTGTCTCAAGAAGTCTTCATGGGTTACTTTTGCAATTGATTTTATTTGAATTTTCCAAGTCTTCTATCGGAACCAAAAACCAAAAATAAAATTTTGAGAAGACTTAAGAAGTCTTCTCGTAAATAATATATTTTTTATTATTAATTGTCAATTGCAAAAGTAACCCACATAGACTTCTAATGACAGTGAGAAAACTTCATTAAACAGTAAAAAAGACTTCCCTAGAAATCTTCTGAGAGAAGACTTCCTGGAAAGTCTTCTATAAAAAGTCAAATTTCTGACAAACTATGGTCAATTGCAAAATTAACCGGTTTATCCGAGAAGACTTCCAGGGAAGTTTTCTCGATTCTCCCTTTTTTTTTGTTAACAAAAGAAAGGTAGAAGACTTCTAGGGAAGTCTTCTACAAAAAAACACAGAAAATGTCAATTCCAAAACTAACCTATGCATTGACTTCTAAAGAATACTTCTGAAGAAGTCTTCTTCACGAACAAATCTGGAAAAAAAAACAATTTCATATCTTGAATCCGTGAGATGACTTGTTTAACTTCTCTAAACTCATAAAACTTCACCAAGAATGCTGAAAACTCATTAATGACCAGGAATCATGAGTTTCAATGTCTATATGAACCTTACAAAGTTTGAAATCAAAATCTTGAATTTTTTGGATGAATTTTAAGAGAAAGTGAAAGAAGTATGGTTTGTGTGAATAACAAATGAGAAAAGAAGAGAAAAAAAAATCGATTTTTTGTACATTAAGAGCTTCATATTGGTTGTTCATGGTAGTTGAGGTATTGATGACAATGACAATATTGTAAATACTTGATAAAGATGAGGATGATAGAGTAAAACACTCATTTAAAAATAAAGTAATGACATTTTCGTGAATAACTCAAAAATCTAGGGTGAATAAGGCAAATGAAAATTTCAAAAAATGATGGGTTAGTTTTGCATTTGAGTTCAAATTTTGAGTCACTTTTGCAAAACCCCCTAAAATATAATTATCATAATTTCAAAATTTTCATTGAGTAGCAAGCCTCAATTAATAAATATTTATATTAATAAAAATAATATTTTTGTTACATAAAATATAAATTTTTTAATAAAATCATATGAGTACAATGCCTCAATTAATAAATATTCATATTGAAATATAGTATATATATATGTGTCAATATCATTTAATTTTAATCATATATCATATAAAATAAATAAATGATTATTTTAATTTTTTACCAACATAACATATAGTAAATAAAAAGAGGGATTGTTTTTATTTATGTAATTACTTCAATTTAATTATATAAATAATAGATACTTGCTTCTAAATTATTAAATATATATATATATATTATTGCATGATACGTAAATAAACACAAAATAAATAATAATTTGTATAAAGAACTTGTGACCATAATTAATATTCATTCTGCGCAAGCGTGGATCTCAAATGTTATTTAATCATATACAGTAAAAACTCTATTAATTAATAATATTGGGACTGCGAGATTTTATTAGTTTGTAGAGTTATTAATTTATAATAAGTTTTCTTATTTTGAATTTTCTATTTTTAGATATATTTTTTAAATAAGAAAACTATTTGACTTTAATATATATACATTAATTTATTTTAAAACAAATTGACATTTATATTGGTTTATTATATCATTTGGTGTATATAAAATATTTTTTCATAGAATATATTGTGGTTTTAGATATAATTGTAATAAATATCCATAAAATACATTATGTGTTAAAAAAATATAAAGATAATTCTATTTTGAATATAAAATAATTTATTTATGATAAGCTCATACTTATATAAAATAAGTATACATATAGATTATTAATTGATAGTTTTAATGAGACCATATATTTACATAGAGTTTTCTAAAAAGTGATTATATTATTATTTTATCGATTTGTGTCTTATTTTGAACCGGCCCAACTTGACATTTTTGTTGTATGTTTTGGATAATTAGTAATCAGTAATTGGTTGGTTAATTGTGGAATTCTATAATTTGGGTTGCTATAAATATTTCCAAGAAATGACTTACTCAAAGTTCCTTAACCAATGTTGTCCCAATATTATGATTCATGAAAAACAAGATGCTGAGGTTGAATGTTAAAAGAATTCACAAAATATGGCGGGAAGCAAGTGAAAAGATGCTAAAGTATTATTCAAGATGTCGTCGTTGTAGACAAATATGGTATCCTTAATAAGCTACATGACTTCTTAGACCATTTCCAATCCAATGATATTTTATTTTTATAATAGTAATTAAAGGTCAAATTTCTCAACTCATCTTTATTTCTTCTTTTATCATTGAGTTTTCTATTTTTTTCTCTATTTATTGTGGAAGAAATGAAATTCTTTTATTTTGTTACTATATATTTAAAGTTTCTTATTATAGAAGAATACACTGGAACATATTTCACATCTATTTTAGAATTTCTCGATTGTAGAGGTACAAATAGTAAAATATTTTGGAGATGATCTTAGGTGATTTATAACAGTAGTCCGCTTTCGTTAATGAATTACTCTAGTTTTTATTGTGAATCTTTCCAGTATGGTATTTCATCATTTTCTCATATTAATTTTTCCACTTAAGTTTGGTGACCTAAAATGTATTTTTTTTAGATTCAAACTTTTTGTCTAAGTTTGATGAAACGTGAAAACAATATAGTTGATGAATTACGCTTCTTGTTTATGATTTTTTGCTATTTCTTTTTAGATATATATAGTGTTCGATTATACTATTATCTATGTATTTTTTACTAAATAATTATTATAGACAAAAAATTTTACCAAACTCAAGTTATATTATGTATTTAATAAATTTTTATTGTTTTGTTTGTTATATCTTATTAATTTTAGTTTTCTAAACAGTTTTTAATATATGTTTTGATTATGTATACTGTTTAATTGTAGTTTTCTATTATTTTCTTGTTAGTTTCTTTAAATTTTAGTTTGGTAATAAAATATAGAAATCTGTTCTGTGAATTTCACTCATTTTTTTGGTGACATGAGTTTAATAAATAAAACAAAATCGTAATTGGGATTTCCTCTGTTTTTGTGAATTTCTATCATTAATATTTAAAATTACAGTTTAGTTAAATTATGTGTTTTAACTATTTATTAAATATTGATTAATATTTCACCAAGTTCAATTTATTTACTAAATTTTATTGTATATGTATTTGTTCTATTTTAATATATTGGTGGTCTGATAAAAGGCCACAGCCATACTTATAAAATGATTTTATAAGTACAACTGTAACATAGAGGGGGAGATATTAACAACAACTACCTCTTCATCAGTTAGGAGCATCTCCATGTCCACGTCCATTAGCTCGCCCCCATTTCGACGTTATAGAGAAGATGGGTGGCAACTTCTTGAGAAAATAGAACGGTGATTTCAACTCAGAAAGCAGGAGCAAATAAGTTGCAGTCGCTTGTTACTGTGTTTGTGTAAAATATAGTAAGGATGCAGTGTGAGAGGTGAGATTTCTCGAGCCTATTTTATAGGAGAAAATTAGAAAGAGATGAAGGAGCAGAGTGAGAGGATTTTGATAGTTGGATTTGATGAGAGACCATTTTGGTATATGTTCAGAGACTACATATGAAGTGACTTTCACCCAAGAAGCTTCAGACGATGTCACATGAAGACTTTTATTAGCGTCTTCAAAAGAAGTCAGCAGCTCTTTTATATCCCCTATCTTGTTCCACGAGCTCATGTAGCTTTCTCTCCAACTCATAAGGACATACTCGTTCTTGTTTCTCCAATGGTCCTGAACACTTGTGTCTGAACCTAGGTCCTTCTAAATCCTCACTCTTCTCTGAAAACTCATGTAAACTGTTTCACAATAATAATTCCATTAGAGAAGACAATCAAGATAAATGATATGTGGGAACGAATGCGTTTGAGTTGAGACACAGAATCAAAATATTTAATCGCTTGAACCTTAAAAACTTTAACATCAAATACTTAACCATGAGCGTGGAATAGTTACCCTCTTATTCTTGACCAATCTGAAGAAGCTCAAGGACTTTAATGTCAAAATGATTAATTTCTCCACCAAAATTGTCTTCCCCTTCCTTAAACATGTAATATTTTTAAAGACCCTTCATATTCAGTGTTGACCAAAACTCCCTTATTTGCAGTTCTAAAGACAAAATTAAGAGAAGAATTAATCGATGGATTGTTTATACAGTGATTAATCCTTCTATGACACTAAATTCAACTCACAATTACCATTCTAATTCTTAAATCAATCAACATTCATGTCAAACATTATTTATACACACTAAACCTAACCAATCAATAAGCTAAACTCAAATGTAACAAATATTTCTAAATCAGCAAGCGACTTTTGAGTAAAGTAAAAAATGTTACCGAAATTTATGTATTTGTTGATTGGCCAACTCCATGACGATCATCCTCCGAGAAATTTCTGATCATCACCGAATCAGAGTCTCTCACATGGCTTTTAGCCTTAGCGTTCTTCTTCACCAAAAATCCAAAAGTCGTCATTGTTGAAGAAGGAGAACTCAGACAATAAGCTTAGCTTTTGATTTATTTTCTCAGCCCAAATAATCCAATTTAAGCCTGAAAATGAAAACAAAATAACCTAATACGAACCCCAACATGAAAACGTGATAGCCGAAGTCGAAAGTATCATTTATAAAAAAACATTGGACACGTGTCGACTTCTCCTGTGTTTAATTGATGACGTGGAACACCCTAATGTGAGGAAACTCTATTGTATATAACAAGATTACATACACAATTAAATAGAACATAACCTATTACTCAAAAATCATTCAATTTGTGTCTTCCCATGAATTGTGGACCAAACTAATTGATATACAAAATTTGTGATATTTTCAATTGGCACAAAAATAAACTACTTCTCTAAGTCGAAAATATTTCCACAAATCTATATAAATGAATATTTTTTGAAATTATATGAAGATTGAAGCTATTTATTTTAATATTACATTTATTAAATTATTAATAAAATATATAACTCTAAGTTTTAAATAGCATATATAACCATTTTATCATGTATTAAACATTTATACAAAAAATAAATTTATGCGCAGGCACATTTTCTATTCTAAAAATATATGAAACAACTGACAGTTCACTAAATGTAAAATAAAAAATTATTATGTTTAAAATTTCATATTAAGAATTATTTAATAAAGATAAATATTAAAATTATATACTACCATTTACGCAAAATAAATATTATTTATAAAAAAATAAAATAAACATTTGCTGGTGCGTGGATCAAGCTCTAGTTAATGGTTAAAGGACATTTTGATAGGTTTCTTTTATTTACATTAGGTGATATAGTGGAGAATGTTAATAAATATTAAAGAAATGGAGGTATATTCTCTAATTTTTTTGATTTTTTCACGTTTAAAATAATTCTGCTTTGATTCGTATATAGCTAATAGTATTTATAAATAATGTTTTTCAATTTATCTTATAAAATATTTTTATTGTATATTGGTTTATATAGTGTAATTTGTTAAATTTTAAATCTTTACTAAATTTTGACCCGCACACCCGTGCGGGTATTCATTTTAATTTTTAAAAGCATACATATGTTTATGGGTATTTTGCAAAGTAACTCAAAATTTGAAGTTAAATGCAAAACTGACCCTTCATTTTTTTGGAACTTTCATTTGCCTTATTCACCCTAGATTTTCGAGCTATTCACGAAAATATCATTGTTTTTTTTTAAATAAGTCTTTTACTCAATCATCCTCATCTTCACCAAATATTTACAATATTTCCATTGCCATCAATCCCCCAACTACCATGAACAACCAGTTCGAAGGTCTTAATGGCACAAAAAAACGATTTTTCTCTTGCTATCTCATTTGTTGTGCACTCAAATCACATCTCTTTCACTTTCCTTAAAAATTCATCCAAAAAACCCAAGATTTTTATTCCAAACTTTGTAATGTTCATAGAGACGTCGAACCTCATGTAACTTGGTCATTAACGGATTGGTAGCTTGAGTATTGAAGTTCTTTGTGCATGGAGAGGCCTCAGCAAGTCATCTGACGGTCTAAGGTATGAAATCGATATTGTTTTTCAGATCTGTTCGCGAAGAAAACTTCTAGAGAAGTCTTCTGGTCAATGCATAGGTTAGTTTTGCAATTGACCTTTTGCGTGTTTTGACTAGAAAACTTCCCTAGAAGTCTTCTAACTTTCCTTTGATTACAAAAAAAAAAAACAAGAAGAACCGAGAAGACTTCCCTATAATTCTTCTCGGATAAACATGTTGGTTTTCCAATTGACCGAAATTTGTCAGAAATTTGACTTTTGTAGAAGACTTCTCTAGAAGTCTTCCAGCAAAAGACTTCTAGGGAAGTCTTCTTTTCTATAACCTGAAGTTTTCTCAGCGACGCCAGAAGTCTGTTTGGGTTACTTTTGAAGTTGAGAATTAACAACAAAACATTAAATATTAATGAGGAGAATGCTTGAGAAGTCTTCTCAAGTTTTATTCCGGGTTTCTGGTCAAACATTTGGTAATGAGGAGAAGACTTCTTAAAAAGTCTTCCGCCAGAAGTCTTCTCATTAATATTTTGCTATTAATTCTCAATTGCAAAAGTAACTAAGGCACACTTTTAGCGACGCTGAGAAGACTTCATGTTATAAAAAAATAAGACTTCTACAGGCACACTTCTGGCGACGCTGAGAAGACTTCATGTTATAAAAAAGAAGACTTCCCTAGAAGTCTTCCTCTAGAAGAATTCTAGAGAAGTCTTCTACAGAAGTCAAATTTCTGACAAATTTCGATCAATTGCAAAACCAACATGTTTATCCGACAAGACTTCTAGGGAAGTCTTCTCTCAGAATTTCGAGAATTTTTCAAATTCAAAAGTAAACCAGTATTTACAAAGGAAGACTTCTCAAGATATCTTCTGTAGACTAGACTTCCAGATAAGTATTCCTTCGTAAATTTGCAATTGCAAAAATGACCTAAATGGAAGACTTCTCTGGAAGTCTTCTCTAGGGAAGTGTTCTACGTCAATCTTTATTAAACTTCAATTTTCTCAACAAATTTTTAATATTTTCTTGTTAATTAATGTATATTAGTCAATTATGGGGCTCCTTAGTGAAATTCATAACTTAAATGATGATAATTATGAGGTTACAAACTTTTTATGTTTATTAATGTTTCTAGCTAAACATAGAAGACTTCTTAAGAAGTCTTCCGTGAGAAGACTTAAGGAAGACTTAAGTCTTCCATAAAAAGACTTACGGAAGACTTCATAAAAAAAATTCTCCGTATTTTTTTTAATATGATGTTCTATGTTTGCTAATGTGTTTTAATATGATTTTTTATAGATGATGTTTCAGTTACCTGTTGTTTACGAAAAATGGTTGGTGAAAGATAATTCTTGGGATTTTGTGGTTGATAATGTCAAAGGAGCGATATTGTTTTTTTTGAGTGATGGTTCTACACATGATGAGCTTGTTGAAATGGCTGTATAATATTTTAACCTAGACAAGAACGCAGAAGTTGTGGATTTAACTTACTTGTTACCAAACGCACTAATGCAACATATAGCTCCTGATACTCCTCCTTTTAATTTTACAAGTGATAGACAAGTTCAGAACTTGATCAAGATAAGTAAAACACATTTTGTACGTCTTTGTGTATCAAGCCGAGGCAAGATGTGGAATGTTAATGATGCCAACGCTGAAGGAAACCTAGCTGGTGAAGGAGAAGAAGAAAATGAAGTGGAAGATGATGATAATTTGCCTCAAAATATAAAAGATGAGGAGGATAAATATGTTGCTGAAGTGGATGATGAGTTTGGAGATTACAGTGAGTATGGAAGAGTTAAGGATGGGGAAGAAGATATATGTTTTGAGAATTTCAAAGAGACATATGCTAATGATGGAGGAAGCTCGAATGGGATAGCTGACAACAATATCTATGTCAACCAGAGTTTTATCAGTAAAGCGGCATTGGTTTAACAGGTGCGGTTGACAGCAGTGAAGCATAAATTCTCCTTCAAAATATAAAAGAGCACTAAAACTCTACTTGTAGCAAAATATCGTGTTCCTGGGTGCAGATGGAAGCTTAGAGCGAGTGTGAAACATGGAACAAACACATTTTGAGTAATAAAGTATGTGAAGACTCATACATGTCCTGTGTCTGAACGACGGGCTCACCGGAAACATTTTACTGCGAAGTATGTTGGTCAGCTTTTCATAGATCGCTTTGGAATCATTTATGGGTTAAATACGAAGCATATCCAAGATGCAATGAGGAACATGTTTGGCATGACTCTAGATTACACCACTTCATACAGAGCATTGTTACATGCTCAAAAATTGGTAAGAGGATCAACAAAAGAAGGGTATGAGAGGCTGCCTTTCATATTTGGAGCAAATCACGTTACCAAATCCGGGTTCCAAGACTAGTATAGAACTTGATGCTGAGAATAGATTTAAGTATCTATTTATATATTTTTGAGATTCTATTTCTGGTTTTCAGTATCAGAGAAAGATCATCGTGGTGGATGGGACTCAGAATAAAGGTGTTATATTAGTTGCAGCTGCACAAGATGGTAATTTTCAGATATTTTCATTGGTTTTTGGAATCGTAGATATAGAAGATGATTCTGCTTGGGAATGGTTTTTCACAAAACTGAGCAGTTGTGTATCTGATCAGCATGCTTTGGTGATAGTTTCCGACCGACACCCAACCATTAAAAGCGCGTGTGATAAGGTGTTTCCTTGGGCAACCCGAGGAATATGTTATTATCACCTACAATATAGCATTGTCCAAAAGTATAAAGGGAAGTATCTATTGTACTAGGTTAAAGACGTTGCTTATGCTCATACACTCTTCGACTTTAATCGCTACATGGAGGGATTCAGAGTGCTAACCTGGCACTGGCAACATATTTGGAGGAAGCGGACGTGAGACTATGGTCACGGGTTCATTGTCATGGAGAAAGGTACAATATAAAAACAAGCAACATAGCTGAATCTATTAACTCCGCTCTCAAGAGAGCAAGAGGATTTCCCATAGTGTTTCTTTTGGAGCTTATACGGGAAAAGTTGGGAAGGTGGTATTGGAAAAGGCGAGAAGATGCTTTGAATCTCACAACTGAACATAGTCGGGGAGTTGAATATTTATTGGCAATTCGTGAGGAGTTAACGGATACGATGACTGTCCAATCAATTGATGGATGTCGATTCTTTGTGGCATGTGGCAAACGTGATTGTGTTGTTGATTTGGAACATATTAAATGTGATTGTGGTGTCTATGGAATCGAGAAAATACTTTGCTCGCATGCTATAGCAGTTGGAACCTTTGTTAATCGGCATATTGCAACTCTTGTGTGCCCCCTATACTCGAGGGAATATTTTTATGCAGGATACTCACATAATATATATCCTTGTGGTGGAGAAGTTGAGTCGCAGACTTGTTTTCCTCCAGATGTAAAGCGTGGTCTGGGGCGACAAAAGAAATCAAGATGGCAATCTTGGTTGGAGCTATCTAGGATGAGAGGACACAAACCGCGAAAGCTACACAAGGATTATAGCTGCTCAAACTGCAGACAACCTGGTCATACACGTCAAAATTGTCCAAATAGTAAGAACTAATCTTCTCGGAATCTGATGGAAAGTCCTCTGTAAGTCATCTGGACATCTTCTGTAAGTCTTTCTTTAGTCTTCCACAAATCTTCTGTAAGTCTTCCAAAGGATGTCTTCTTGAAGTTTTTTGTAAGTCTTCTGGAAGTCTTCTGGATGTCTTCTGTAAGTCTTCTAGAGGATGTCTACTTGAAGTCTTCTGTAAGTCTTCTTGAAGTCTTCGGTAAGTCTTCTGGATGTCTTCTTGAAGTCTTCTGTAAGTCGTCTGTCAAGTCTTCCAGCTATCTATCTTATGTCTTGTGCACTTATTTCTTATATCTTGTGAACTTATCTTATGTTTTATGTCTTGTGAACTTATGTCTTATGAACTTATCTTATGTCTTATGTCTTGTGTTTGAATAGGTTCCTTCATTAGAATAGGTTACAAAAGCGGACAAAAGATTAGTGCACTACCAAAGTAGTTGTACAAAAGATTAGTTCCCTACCCTGTTAATGTATTTCAAGGTTACAAAAGCATCAAACACAAATTACACATTCAATCGTACATATCCAAGCCCTCAATACCGGTTTATGTCCCATTGTTTCCAGGGGTCTCATCAAACAGCTCCATAGTCATCTTCTCCCTAATACTCTTGACGTTCTTATCACATAAGGAAGAAGGAAATGATTTCATTCCTAGAGCATGACACTCAATGTACTTCAAGGTGAACACACCACAATCACCAGCACGACATTGGGGTACTTCGGCAGTCACTCTCTCATATGTGAATGGCTCTAGTGTGTATTTGACTCGCTCTTCGACGGAGGCAGCACATTCAACAACCAAATAAGGTATCATCTTGGAAATAGGCTCCATTAACTCGGCGAGTTGAGCAAGTCTAATATGGGAAATAATGTTGTCCAAGATGGTGATGTACCTGTTTGGAATGGACACCCAAATAGGAATCCAATGATCGTTCTTGAAGTTCACTGGCGCATAAATATCATCCACCTCCGATTTTGTTTGGAAAAATTTGGGTAGTAAACCTGCATAATAATCCCAACTCCCGGCAGGGAGCCGCCTTCCTAACCCATTCATATCGGGCTCTCACCTCTTAAGCTTCGGGTACTTAAACGTCCACATCCTAATAAACACATGATCAATAAAGCAAATCCTATCGGTCCTAAAATGCTCTGGATTCCTATGGAACCGCTGCCTCAGTAAATTGATAAAACCATCCATATGCTGCATTGAAAACATAACAAGTCAGAAAGATTATTAAAAGATAAAAGTCTTATAGAAGACGTCCAGATGACTTCTGGAAGACTTCCATAAGACTTCAAGAAGACATCCTCTGGAAGTCCTCTGGAAGACTTACAGAAGACATCCACAAGACTTACTGAAGACTTCCAGAAGACTTACACAAGACTTCAAGAAGACATCCAGATGACTTCCGGAAGACTTCTAGAAGACTTCCACAAGTAAACCTTAAAAATCTTACTGAGTCGTAGAGCCATTTTAGGGGTGTTCGGATGGTGGAATACCACAGACTTGGCCCGGTGGTCTTTTATCGAAAGCTACTTTATGATTCCTTAAAGCAACAAAACTATATCAACAAATAACAACAACCAACTTAATGTTCTGTGGGAGATTAGTACTTACGGATCTTTTTTCAAAAAATCAACAAGCAACTTATTATTCTTCTTGTCGACGGAAGCAAATGGATCATCGCCAAGACTAGCCACTACAAAAAAAAAAAAATTAACTAAGAAATTTAAGGAGGAAAACGGGCCCTCGTAATATTATGTGTATTGTACGAGGAAATTATGAGGAAAGTATAAAAACTCGTAGAATCCTCGTGAATAAACGAGAAACATGTTTCCTCGTAAAACAGATGTTATTTAGCGAGTATATTGTGTGTCATACTGCTTTTCCTCCTAAATTACTCGCTAATGTTACATGGACTTTACGAGGAAACCATCTACCGAGGAAACAACAAGGCCTACGGCTTTTTAGTTGTAAACGTGTTTGTTTTTGGGTGTATACCTACCAATTTTCCTCGTACATTCGAGGTAAAATGTTATCTACCAATTCAAAATTTTCCTATAAATATTTAGTTTGAGTTTCAAATGAAACACACCCAAAAAAAATTGAAAACGTAAACGAGAGAAAAAATTGAAAACGTGAAATTAAAAAAAATGTCCGGAGATGGAAATATTTTCGAGTTGCAGAGGTGGATGTATACAGACAGAGATGGTAACGGGAGAGTGAAGAAAGAATATCTCGACGGGCTGGAGACATTTATGCATCAAGCAGATTCTACACTGCTCACGCAAGAAAGCGGTAAGATGTTTTGTCCTTGTCAAAAATGCAACAATTCAAAATTAGGCACTCGAGAAAATCTTTGGAAGCATTTAGTAAATAGAGGTTTCACGCCACATTACTATATTTGATTTCAACATGGACAAGGTTATACTAATTGTGGGAATGAAGCTAGCAGTAGTAATAGCAATTTTCAGGTTAAACCCGCGATTGATCATTTTCATAATGAAAATAGTTACCATCAGGAGGAACAGATGGTAGATTATGATAGGGTTCATGATATGGTAGGTTATGCATTTTACCTCATGATGAAGCTGAAGAACCTAACATAGATGCAAAAAAGTTTTATGAAATGTTAGATTCTGCGAATCAACCAATTTACAGTGGTTGTACATAAAGTCTCTTTAAATTTTCGTTGGCTGCTAGAATGATGAATATTAAAACCGATCACAATCTACCTGAAAATTGCATGGATGCTTAGGCAGACTTGTTTAAAGAGTATTTTCCGGAAGACAATGTGTCTGCTGATTCTTATTATGAGATTCAGAAATTGGTTTATAGTCTTGGGTTGCCTTCGGAGATGATAGACGTTTGCATCGAAAATTGCATGATTTACTGGGGAGATGATGAGAAGTTAGACTAATGTCGATTCTGCAAGAAGCCACGATTCAAGCCACAAGGACGAGGGCGTAATAGGGTACCTTACCAAAGGATGTGGTACCTACCACTTACAGACAGATTGAAAAGATTGTACCAATCTGAGCAGACTGCCGGAGGAATGAGATGGCATGCCGAGCATACTCAGACGAAGGGTGAGATGACTCATCCATCAGATGCAAGAGCTTGGAAACATTTAAACAATGTACATCCAGATTTCGCTAGCAATAGCCGGAATGTGTATCTTGGATTATGCACAGATGGATTTAGTCCATTTGGAATGTCAGGCAGACAATATTCGTTGTGGCCAGTCTTTCTTACGCCATACAACCTGCCACCAGAGATGTGCATGCGACGAGAGTTTCTATTCATGACCATATTAATACCTGGTCCGAAGCATCCAAAAAGATCTCTCGATGTTTTTCTACAACCACTGATAAAAGAGTTGAAATATTTGTGGTCAATAGGGGTGAGGACGTATGATCGTTCAACGAAAACTAATTTTACGATGCGAGCGATGCTTCTGTGGACGATAAGTGACTTTCCTGCATATGGGATGTTGTCTGGATGGACTACACATGTTACGTGGATTTAGCGAGAAAACTGTATTTACGACGAACGTGGCACGAGGTTTACCCTTTAGTGGTTATTTCCTCGTAAACCCTCTTTTACGAGGAAATAGCCACGAAATCTGCCCTCGCTAAGTAATTGTTTTCTTGTAGTGATATAAGGATACAACACTTAGAGATAGAGTAAATCTAAAATACAAATATATCTAGAATATATCGTATGAGTTTATCTCTATAATGGTCATTCATATATAATATTCATAACAATTAATAACTTGTTTAGCATTTTGAAGACATTTTATACTTTATATGTAATTTAGTTTTATTATACACTTAACTAATTTATAGGAACATAATGCGTGTAACGAGTGTTTGCAACAAAACACCTACAGCAAAACTCGTTGAAAAATAATTGTTTCAAATACATGAAGTTGGATACTATTTAAAAAGAAAAATCACACAAACAAAAATAGCATAGCATTTGGGTTGAAGGTTTATTGATTATTCTTTAGGATTTAGGATTTAGAATTCAGAGGCAGAGTTGCATTTTTAAAGTTCTATAAATAATTCATAAATATTTAAGATGGTTAATTGAGCTTTTTTTTTTTGATGAAAATGATTATCACTTAAAAATAAATCTGAAAATGGTATCAAGTATGGGGTAATGTTAGAATACCTTCATGTTTAATTAGTTACATGCTTACATTCAAATATATTTGTATAAACTTGTTTATTTATACTTTTAGGTATAATGAATCTTTATTAAATAGAGATGTGGACATCCAAATATAATTAGGAACAAAAAAAATTAATAAAACAATTGTTGATTAAGAGATTAAAACTTGACTAAAAGTATAGTTAAATAGTAAATTTTTAAATAAGAAAATATTTTTTAAATACCTTAAAACAAAATGTTTCTAACTAACATGAGGAATTTTTTAATAAAAATAATCCTTTAATACTTTAAAACAAGATATTTTTGACGAATGGGTTATTTTTTTATTAAGAAGATATTAAATTTTCATGTCATAAAACTGATATAACTAACGTGATTTAGGAAAAACTATAAAATATTTTTTTTAATTTGAGATTTATTTAAAAGGAAATTTGTAAGCCACATTTTTTAAAATACGAGAAATTTGCTATATGTTTTAGGGGAATTTGCCAAATATGACTCAAAAATGATTTTAACCCCTAAACTCAAAATAACTAACTAACTAGAAAAAAAACACTTCATAAAATTTAAATCAACTTTAAAAGTATACCCAAACTTAAATCAAATGCAAAAATAACCCAAAAGGCTAGTGAAATTACAATTAACCTCTTATGACCAAACTTATGAATATAATCCCTAAAGTGTTCTGAGGTTTTTTAAGTCTTCAGACGTTCTGGAAAACTCTTCTCGTATAGTAAATCTCAAAAATAATTTATAAATTTTATTAAAAATATTTTGATGTGGGAAAAATTGAAATCATGTAATTATAAAATTTGTAAATGAAGTAAATTAAGATATAGTAAAATTGAATTGTAACATATATGTGTTTAGTTTTGTGTATATTAAACACTTTAAATTTGATTTGGTAACATATGTTTTAGTATTGCATGCATTCTTACGGTTAGATTTTGGAAGCTTAACTTTTTTTTTGAAAAACTTGGGAAAACTTGTTTACAGAGTATTTTCCAGAAGACAATGTGTCTGCTGATTCTTATTATGAGATTCAAAAACTGGTTTATAGTCTTGGGTTGCCTTCGGAGATGATAGACGTTTGCATCGAAAATTAGATGATGAGAAGTTAGAAGAATGTTGATTCTGCAAGAAGCCACGATGCAAACCACAAGGACGAGGGCGTAATAGGGTACCGTACCAAAGGATGTGGTACCTACACTTTACAGACAGATTGAAAAGATTGTACCAATATGAGGAGACTGTCGGAGGGATGAGATGGCATGCCGAGCATACTCAGACGAAGGGTGAGATGACTCATCCATCAGATGCAAGAGCTTGGAAACATTTAAACAATGTACATCCAGATTTCGCTAGAAATATAAATTAAGATAGCCGGAACGTGTATCTTGGATTATGCACATATAAATTTAGTCCATTTGAAATGTCAGGCAGACAATATTCATTGTGACCAGTCTTTCTTACGCCATACAACCTGCCACCAGAGATGTGCATGCGACGGGAGTTTCTATTCATTATCATATTAATACCTAGTCCGAAGCATCCAAAAAGATCTCTCGATGTTTTTCTATAACCATTGATAAAAGAGTTGAAAGATTTGTGGTCAACAGGGGTGAAGACGTATGATTGTTCAACGAAAACTAATTTTACGATGCGAGCGATGCTTCTGTGGACCATAAGTGACTTTCCTGCATATAGGATGTTGCCTGGATGGACTACACATGGGAGATTATCTTGTCCATATTGTAATGGAATGACAAATGCGTTTCAGTTGAAGAATGGTAGGAAGGCAAGTTGGTTCGATTGTCACCGTCGATTTTTTCCCATTCACCATCCGTACAGAAGAAACAAGACATTGTTCAGGCAAAAAAGGGTTGTGAGAGACATTCCTCCTCCATATTTAACTGGAGAACAAATCGAAGCGAAAATCGATTACTACGGTGCTCTAGAAACTGTTCCTCGTGGTGGTAATTTGCATGTTCCCAGTAATATGCCTGATTATTATGGAGTTCAGCACAACTGACACAAGAAGAATATATTTCGAGAATTGCCATATTGGAAGGATCTTCTTTTGCGTCACAACCTCGATGTGATGCACATATAGAAGATTGTTTTTGAGAACATCCTGAACACAATCTTGATGTCCCAGGAAAGACGAAAGACAACATAAAATCGAGGTTGGACTTACCTGATATTTTCTCAAGAAGTGAGTTAAATATAAAAATCAATGGACAAGTTCCAGTTCCGATATTCATATTGTCATCAGAACAAAGTCGGTGTTGTTCAACTGGGTGGCATCAGAAGTGAAGTTCCCTGATTGGTATGTTTCAAATCTTTCGACATGTGTTGAGAAAGGTCAAAAGTTCTCAGGGATGAAGAGTCATGATTGTCATGTCTTTATGCAACAACTATTTCCAACAAAATTACATGAAGCACTTGCATGTAATATATATATTTAAACATATGCTTTAATTATATTTCTTTATTTACATACACAAATAAATAATATGACTAATGTGTTTAAATTTTGAAATATGCAAGGAATTAGAACATTTTTCAGGGATCTGAGCACATGTACTCTTAAAGAGGATGTCGTTCAACAACTTCATGATAACATTCTCATCTTACTGTGCAACTTGGAGAAAATATTTCCGCCTGCATTTTTTGATGTCATGGAGCATCTAGTTGTCCACCTCCCGTATGAGACATTGCTTCGAGGACCTGTACATTATAGATGAATGTATTAGTATGAGTGGGCATAGAAAAATTTGAAAGTAAAAGTTATAAACCTCACAAAAGTTGAAGGTTCTATAGTTGCCGGAAGTTTGACGGAAGAAACATCATACTACTTTGCAGCGAAAGTACGTACCCGGAAACGAGCTCCAAGAAGATATGATGATGGTGGTGTTGTGCCGACATATTTAGAAAAATATGCTCCAGATATCTTTTTCCAAATTAAGAGATTTGGTGGAAAATTGAAAGAGGTTTGATGGTCGAGTGATGAAGACCTCCATAGTGCACATATTTATATTCTTCTCAATTGTGATCATGCATTGATTCAGTATTTTGAAATGTAGTTAAACATATATAAGTAAAATTACAATTAGAAACACATATGTTTTTTCGGAATTGATTAATTAACAAAAAAATGTACAGCCAACTTTTTACTCAAGTCGAAGAAGCAATCCCGGATATATCCACAAGTGAGTTAGACAGAAGGAAAGATCAACACTTTATTAAGTGGTTGAGGAAACATGTATTATAACGTTCTCTTAATTTTTCAACGTTCGCTGTTAGTATGATTAATTTCAAATTTCTTTTTATTTTTGCAGGTTGATTATGACGATCCAGATTACCCCGCATGCTTTCACGAATTAGTTAAGGTCCAGTTGCAAAGGTCACCACATCACCGATGTATTTCACACGAGACTATACTTTTCATACATATGAGTATGTTAGACACCGGGCGACAAGTAATTATAGAAAATGTGTGAAAGGAGAAACAGATTTCTATGGTATCTTGCAGGAGATTATTGAAATTGAATTCCTAGGGTTATTGAAGCTGAAATGCGTGCTCTTCAAGTGTGACTGGTTCGACCCCGTCGTCAACAGAGGTGTTCGGGTTATCAAATTCGGTGTAGTTGATATCAATGGTGGACAAATATACAACAAATTCGAGCCTTACATATTAGCTTCCCAAGCAGACCAAGTTTGCTTCGATCCATATCCTCGGATGACAACCTCGGGATAAATTGGTTATCTGTTATCAAAGTTACACCACGTGGACGCATAATCGCTGGAGAAGAGCTACCTTTACAAGAAGAACACACCAATGTAGTCGAGGAACCAGATCAAAAAGTTGATGACATCCTTCTCATCGATCCGCATAATCGTGAATACGAAGATTTTCCCAACGATACCACAGACGAAGCTGTTGACGAAGATTTTAATGAAGATGATGATGTTTCTAGTGATGACGAAAACGATAATAATGTATCCGAATGATGATGTAATTTTTAATTTTAAGACTTAATGAATGTGTTTACTTTGTTTGATTATGAAAATGAAATTAACAAGCAAGAAATCGTTGGTTTGGGAAAATTTATTTGTCTATTTAAGTGTTTATGAAGAATTAGATATTGAGGTTTAGGAAGAAGTAGAGATTGATGTTATAAGTTAAGGAAGTTGAGTTTGGGGTTTGGGGTTTCGGTTTTTAGGGATTTAGAAATCTTTCCTCGTAAAATCCTAGTAAATAGAAAACACGGACCTGGTTAAATTCCACGTAAGACCTTTTTCCTCGTAAAGTCCACGTAAACCAAAAACGCGGGACTGGTTAATTCTTTGTCAAATAAAACACGGGCCTGGTTATTTCCTCGTAAACTTATGTGGTTTTTACGAGGAAAAAACCACGGGCCTTGTTATTTCCTCGTAAACTTACGTGCTTTTTACGAGGAAAAAAATGCGGGCCTGGGTATTTCCTCGTAAACTTACGTGTTTTTTACGAGAAAATGTAATTCCCTATATAAACTCAAGCCACCCGAGTTCTCTCATTCGTAGCAGGATCCTCTCTATCTTCTCTTAAGGTATTCCTCTCTACTTCCTCTCTAGATAGTTTAGGTAATTAGTTTAGGATTAGTTTAGGTGGTTAGTAATATATTTATGTTTTTTATTAATATTTTCAATTAATTTTTTTTGTAGATGGTTATAGCTAATAAGCTTAAGAATGCGACTCATTACAGAGACATGTTTACCGTGCCTGGTACTCATATAGGCGCATCATCTTCATCTCCCGGTTTTTCGGTTTCGGATACTGTCCCCGAGACTCAGTCTTCTAAGAGAGTCTCGCAGTTGCCTCCTCCTCCTCATCCTCCTCCCCCTCCTCCTGCTGCCGCCAAAGTTTATCCTGACTTTCTGGTGCCGCCAAAGTTCATCCTGACTTGCTGGTGCCGCCGACGTATCCTTAACCTATGTACACCGTCGAGAACCTTCTCGCTCAGCCAGGTAGAGAAGGTTTGCCAGTCTTAGACCCCGACCGACCGGAAGGCACTTTCTGGTACGTTTCATGTTTACAAATATTTTTTATGTATAACAACATTCAAATATTTAATAATTTTAATTTGTTTTTGTTCAATTCAGGTTTGGGGTTGATAATCGTCTCGCTCGGAGCGTAACCGAGGTGATCAAAGGATACTTCCCCGACGCACATTTGAACTGGAAAACGACTCCGAACCACGTTCGAAAGATGTGGTTCAAAATGTCCGCGGTAAATGGCTATTAATTTTTTTTTTAATTATTACAATTTTTAAAATATTTTTAGACTAATGTTAATATTTTTTTTTTTAATTTGGTCTGCAAAAA
Organism: Moricandia moricandioides; assembly: GCA_905132885.1. Classification (NCBI taxonomy): domain Eukaryota; kingdom Viridiplantae; phylum Streptophyta; class Magnoliopsida; order Brassicales; family Brassicaceae; genus Moricandia; species Moricandia moricandioides. Next base: position 49,548 of record CAJHQQ010000932.1, on the reverse strand, counting down.
AATGGCGTTAGTCCATACGAGTAAACGAGGACGTGAAGGAAGATTTTTTCAAAAAGACAAAAGAGTGATTGTTAGACACTGTGTCTAACTGGAAGGATGATTTTCTTGTCGACGGTTATGAGCACGGGAAACCCGCTGAGCTCACAACAGAGGTGTGGGATGGCCTCATACGTTATTGGAACTTGCCATCGTAGATCAGAGTCTCCAACAGCTGCTCCTCTTCCTGTCTGACGAGAGACGAGCATGGCAACACGCGATGCTTCACTCTTCAGGTCAAACACCACACGCCGGTGTCCGTCTACATATGGTAAATATTTAAATTAATTAATTTTTTTATTATATCTGTTTTAATTGATTAATTATTTTAAAAAATATTTTTAGGTCAAACAGACGGGAGCTCTACCATCTCTTAAGGAACTTTACAAGAGGATCCACAAGAACAAGGCTGGGCAATTTGTAGATCCTAAGACCGAGCAAATCTACAACGACATTGTTGCTCGGGTTGAAGAGCACCAAACCCAGCTGACGCAGCAGTCCGCCGATGGGATACCCGTCATATTATCCACAACTGAAGTGGATGAGATTTACGAGATAAATTTTTTTTTATTAATATCCGTTTAATATCTAATTTTTTAATATTGGCTAACATTAATTTTTAATTTTTCAAAGGTCGTCCCCAGGAAAAAAGGACGTAGATTGGGAATTGGTTCCGTTAACGATGTCCCAAGAGCGACATCGTCTTATGCTCAGCGACGGGAAGATGAGACTGCTCAGCTACGTTCGGAGTTGAACGCGACGCGTTCTGATTTGAGCACGACGCAAGCTCAAATGGGTTCACTCAAGAGTTTCCTGGACGTTCTAGCGGCTGGAAATCCGCAATTGGAGCTGATGTTAGCAGCGAGACGGAGACAATTGGGCATTCCAGAGCTAGACCGCCATAACAAGATGGACAAAAGGAACGACGACTCCCAGAACCCCTAGCTTTTTTTAATTGTTTTTTTTTGTAATATAAATTTTATAAACTTAAATATTTATAAAATATTTTATTTTTCTTCTATTATTTTAATTTTATTTTATTTTTAAATAATTTTTTATATTTTATTATAATTAATTATCAATGCAGAAAAAATACTTTTCGAAGTAAGTTCATCGTTAATTTTACGTGGAATTAGCTACGAAATATACCGTGGGCTTTACGAGGAAATTGTTACGTGGAGGTTACGATGAAAGTTAACGAGTAAGTTACGAGAAAAGGTTTACGTGTCTTTAACGAGGAAATATTAGCGTGGATATATTGCGTGCCTTTTACGAGGAAATGTAGGTCCGGGTTTACGAGGAAACCTTTCCTTGTAAAGTTACGAGAGTTTAGAGAGGAAATAACCGTTACGGAGAACGTGGCATGACGTTTTCCGTTTCGTGGTTATTTCCTCGTAAAAGCTCTTTTACGAGGAAATAACCCCGAAAACAGCTCTCGCTAATTAATTGTTCTGTTATAGTGAGCCTTCTTGTTCGGTACGATCACTTTGGCTGTGATGTTGCTCTGATAAAGAGACTATTGTGATGCAGCAAGCTTCCTATCTCGCTCACTCTTTCCCCTGAGGAATGCCATGGTAGCATCTTTCTTTACATGGCGTCTCTCTTCCTCCCTATCTAAATATGATGTGGTTGGTTCATTTTTGTCCATAATGACAACACTTGGGGTCTTCCACCTACATGACCCCAGATGCATTGATACTACTCGTTTGTTTTTGGTCTTTGTTCACACTTCTTGCTTTCTCCTCATTCACACTCCCACTCTTCAATTTCGAGTTCAATAGAAATGTCAAGACAAGTACCAAACATAACAACTTCAATCCATATAAAATTAACTTAGCCAAAGGTTCCAATCAACAAATGAAACACATGTACCATCCATCCAATCAAAAATGAAACAAAATTCATATAAATGAAACAAAATACAACTTTCACTTCTTATTCTTAGTATTTCTCTTCACTGTGATTTTGGGAGAGGTTTCAGTACTAACCCCTAGTTGGTGCGTAGCCTTATTCGGTTATGAAACTCTGAGTTGAAGTTCATTGTGGTTGATTCCCACCTTCTTCTCCACAGCTTCAATCCTATCGTCAAGAAGCTTGATCAACTTTAGGCAGTGACCAAACCCATCAGTCATAACTTTCGTCAAGTTCTTGAAACTTTGTTCAATATCTTATTTCTTAACCCCACTCCACAAAATTCTTAGTACGATCTTCAGAACGAGCCTTAGAGACTGTACGAAGTTTCTTCCAGGGTCTTCTTTCTTCCTTCAAAGAAATCTCAAGAGATTCATCCTTAACAATGATAACCTTTGAATTGGTCCACGGCTTAGTACCATGGTCTGCCCAGCACTCTTTTCCCCACTTCACCTTACCTTCACCACCACGCATGAGATTCACAAGGTTTTCAACCGCCACATCGGTGTTATCATTGTCCCACTGAGGGAATAATTCACCGATCTCCTTCACCACAAGGTTCACCACGCGAGTCTGCAGGAAGTAATGAATATCAAGTTAGATACTGAGACAATAATCACTACCATACTATTGGGAATAATCAGACATACATGTGTGTTGATACCCTCTTTCACAATTTTTTTCCTATATGTCCCTTATAAGCTAGCAAAGGAGGACTAGTTTTTTTTCGTATGGGCTTTCCATACTCCGCAGCAAAGTCGGGCAGAGCGAAGTAGATCCAGACTTGGAGTACTTGAACAAACCCATCAATGGTATAAGATTTTGTCAAATCTTTACCCTTCACAGAGTCCATAAGGATCTTAAACGCTGATCTCTCCCATGGATAGGTCTCAAAGTCTTCTAGATTCATCACTAACCTGGCAGGACTAGCCCGTGTAGCGGATGTAGACTTTCGTCCTTCAATGAATCATGTGTAGATGGCTAGGTATCCCAGCCTCATGCGGTCATCCCGAGTCCACTGTCCACATCTCCCACACGCCACCACTATTTTCTGGGAGCTTGGACCAGAATCGATATCAACACCCATCAACTCCCAGAATTGATACAACTACTCTGTCAACTCTACATGAGGATTATCCACATGCTCAACATACTCGCAGTTGATACCGGCGAGATGTTTGAACTCAATTAGTGAAAACCTCACCGGTTCTGAACCAATGAGACTCCAAAGCTCGTACGTCTTCTTGACATCAAGCTGAAAATAGAGCATAAAGTGAACCAGCCTTGACGCCCAACCAAAGTTCAACTCCCAAAACTGTATGAGGACTCCCAACCTAGAGTTCCTCAGCTCCTCCCATTCATCAGCATGGAGAGCATCCTTTAAGCATGAAGTAATCTGGGGTCATCGGTATGTTATCCAATGCTCTTCAATGGAATGGGCTCTTCCCCTACGGTGAACAACCTCTTCGGGAGTTATGGTAATTCCATTTTATAGCCTGCAAACAATCACAAAATAACATCTCAAACATAAAACAAACACACCAAGAGTTCTATACTAACATCCAAACTCTGGAAGACTTCGGAAGACTTACGGAAGACTTTGGAAAACTTACGAAAGACTTAAGGAAGACTTTCGGAAGACTTACCGAAGACTTACCGAAGACTTACGGAAGACTTACCAAAGACTTACGGAAGACTTACCAAACACTTACCGAAGCCTTACCGAACACTTCATGGAAGACTTCCGGATGACTTCCATGAAGTCTTCCAGATCACTTCCATGAAGTATTCTAGATGACTTCGACGAAGTCTTTTGGATGACTTCCATGAACACTTACGGATTACATTCATGAAGACTTACGGATGATTTCCATGAAGACTTACGGCAGACTTCCGGGAGACTTACAAACAAATGAGTCAACTTAACGGCCGATGCGGAGAAATTGAGGTCGGAAAGGAAAGAAATAGAGGAATAAGTCATGGAGAGAAACAAACGGTTTCAGATCTGAAATAAAGAGGAACTGGTTAGTTTAATCTACTATAATACACTTGGCCGATGAAGGAGATACAAGATTGACCGGAAAAAACAAGATTACATGGAGTGAAAACGACATAGAAGAGATTCGTCGGAAATCGTCACAGTAATCGCTTTAGAAGAGGAGGCTAGGGTTTTCACCAACATTTTTTTTCTGAAACACCGGAAAGTGAAAAAGAACATTGAAAAGTACTATTTACATGTCCGGTAAATTATCAGGTTAGGTTAAATATATTTTGGTTTTCTCCGGTTAATTTCAAATTGAAGGTAAATTAAGTTCCAGTTTGGTTTGGAAGACTTCTTGAGAAGTCTTCTTGGAGTCTTCCAGGAAGTCTTCCAGTAGTTAGAAGACTTCTCGAGAAGACTTCTCGGAGTCTTCCGGGAACTCTTCCAGTTCGGAGTCTTCAAGGAAGTCTTCCAGGAGTTAGAAGACTTCCCGGGAAGTCTTCCAGGAGTTAGAAGACTTCCCGAGAAGTCTTCTGGAGGTCTTCCGAAACCCTAAATCGATTAACTAACAAAAAAAATTCCTTAAACATAAAATAAACTTAGAAAATGTTTAAAATCATCTTATTAGAGGATCACTAACACATACTCGTCAAATTCAAAAATTTAAAAGATATGATTTCAAAATCTACCCTTAAAACTACCTACAATACTATAACATATGTTACTAAACCCTAAACCAATGAATATCATGACTCATTCTACATTAAATCATCTAGGTTGAAGACAATTCAATTTTAGTTGATATAAATTTACATCATTTAAAAATATTTGTGGTTATATGATTTCTATTTTTCCCCCATATAAATATTTTTTATAAATTTTATAAATTATTTTTAAGATTTATTGTTTGAGAAGACTCACAGGAAAGTCTTCTCAGAGATGACTTCTAGTAGACTTTCGGAAAACTACTGGAAGACTTCTGGAAGAATTCGCCATTAGGCGAAAATTTGATTGTCACTGAAATTCAAGCGGGAAAATTGTAGAGTTTTTTGTGAAGTCTTCCATGAAGTCTTCTACTGCATTATATGTTAGAAGACTTCTCGGGAAGTCTTCTGGAAGTCTTCCGAAACCCTAAAATCAATTAACTAATCAAAAAATACTTCCTTAAACATAAAATAAAGTTAGAAAGTGTTTAAAATCATCTTATTAGAGGATCACTAACATATATTCGTCAAATTAAAAAAATAATAAGTTAAAAAGATAAGATTTCAAAATTTACCCCTAAAACTACCTACAATACTGTAACATATGTTACTAAACCCTAAACCAATGAATATCATGACTCATTCTACATTAAATCATCTAGGTTGAAAACAATTCAATTTTTGTTGATATATATTTACATCATTTACAAATGTTTGTGGTTACATGATTTCTATTTTTCCCCCATATAAATATTTTCTTATAAATTTTTTAAATTATTTTTAAGATTTATTGTTTGAGAAAATTTCTAGAGAAATCTTCCGTAGAAGACTTACAGGGAAATCTTCTATGAGAATATTTCTAGAGAAGTTTTCCAGAGAAGACTTCTAGAGAAGTCTTCCGTAGAAGTCTTCTCACGCGAAAAGGTTATTATGGTAAAATTAAATATAGTTTTTTTTTGTTTGCTCACAAAGAGTTTGTTATATTTTCAATAGTCTTTTGGGATACTTTTTCATTTTATTGAATTTCGGGTACATTTTTGCATTTGAAATCAAGTTTTGTGTCATTTTTAATAATTTCCCCTATGTTTATTGTAAATAAATATTTTTATAGTATGTTGGATTATTATTTGTACTGAATGTTATTTTTTTATTATATACTATTTTATACAATATTGAATGTTATTTTGTATCCTTGAAATATTATGTATATAAATTTTTTAGCAATACAATAAGTAATTAATTATTTGAAATTTTATTTTTATGTCAATTTTATATTATTCATGTATTATTCATATACATCAATATTTAAATTTTTGAAAACTCTTGTTATAATATAATATAAACATACTACTTAGTTTTGGACAGAAAAAATAATATGTTTTCATATTTACGGAAAGGTAAAATTAGTCTATATCATTTTATTTGTATTAATTTATATTTTTTTAAAAAACATATTAACTTATATATTAGATAACTAATTACAGGTAAAATTAATTGATTTTTTCTTTTAAATATTTTTTGTTAAAATATATTATCATTTAAAACAACCATTAATGTTAATTGCAAATAACATTAATTGATTGTATTTAAAAATATTTTATTAAAATTAATTAACGTTGAAAATTAGGATTAGTTAGTTTTTAATGGTATTATTCGTAACTAAGTTTTTAGTTTAATGGTTAGTTTATTTTACTTTACTTTTAATAGTATATATGTTTAAAAAGTTAATATTAAAATTCAAACAAATATATTTTAAAAATTATAAAACTGACAATAATCATTTTTATATTATTCGAGGAGCACTTTTATTAAATAACTTTACCTTCATGTGTGATTAACCAAAATGCCATTACTTAAGTGGCATCACTAGAGCCATTCTCACGATCTTACATTAAAAACCCTCTCTTATCTAGATTAATCACATGTAATGTCATTACTCATTATAATTAGGAGAAATTATATTATATGTTTCGTAAAAAACCAAAATTATTTTGTCTTACATCCATTAGCTAAACCCGAAATAACCAATTTATTTATCTTAACCAAATCCGGATTTTCATATAGATTCATCTATTGTTTAACAACCATATTCTAAAATAATAGTTAAACCATATATTAATTTTTAGAACGTATTCATCATGTACACTAGACCAAATTTATATTAGATAATGTATATTACACTATGTTACAAACTTGACATTTCAATTTCAATGACCACAACTTACTCATTCACCCACACAGTAAAAATGCCATGTGAGGATGATGACTACAACCAATGTGTAAAATAATATATATCAGTTTTGCTATTGTCGTGAAAAAGTTATCTTGCTAACAATCATTGTTATTAGTAATATATAACAATAGCATATACTCTAGAGTTATGTGAAAGACAAAATAAACAAAAACAAAAAAAAATTATATGTTGTTAAAAATATATAACATTAGCATATATTCAAAAGTGATGTTCTCATCTATGAACCAATACGCTTACTATAACAAATATGTTGTTGTCTTTGGTTCATATGCTTATTGTAGTTAAAAAAAGACAAGATACGACATTTTGTACTTTAGTTGTCATATTATCATCTATAGTCGAACTAATCATGTGTAACCACCGTTCTATGTTTCTATAAAAAATATTTGGAGCTTTGGTTGCTAAAGATGATAATATATATAAGATGTGTAAGCAAATGATGGTTATCATTCTAGAATTTTATTTTCCTTACTAAATAATGAATATGTGATGGAAAATATTATTGTTTATTAGATTACTTTTAGTCGTTGGTAATTTTGGTTTTGACTTTATTTTGAAAGAATGTGAAATTTTTAATAAAACTATATATATAAAGTTATTAATAAAACTATTATTTTTAGTCGTCGGCAAATAATTTTCCATCAACTACAACACCTCAGTATATCAAAAAGCCAAAATAGAATTTATACATTTATCTATGTATCAAATCTTACATTTATTATAGATGATCTATAATTATATAACAAGTATATATTTGTTATAATGATTTAAATTTCTAATATATTAAACGTTATAAACTTTATTAAACAAATTCATTTCGCGCAGGACGCGGATTATCACTAGTATGTTAATATATGTTAGTTAATTGGTGAAGTGCATATATAGTAACTACTAGATCATTTTTGCATCATATGATAAATTGAATGCGTTAAAGCTCTCTAATTATTTTAAAAAACGTCTCTAATTATTTAGTTTGTGTTTAACGCTAATTAGGTGCTGTTGAGTTGTTGTATAAATTATTAATGTTCCATTATTCGATGTTAAAGAAAAAAAACTGGATGCATCGCCAATACCACACTGGGAACGCTGCTTTATAATGGTTGAATCTAATTCAATCGGTTGAACCTGATTTTCATGATTAATCAAATTTTCAACTGATACATAATTATTGATACATAAATGCTTCCATCGAAATAAATTAGCATGTTAGCAACCCCCTATTTGTTGACAAAAAAAAAAGAGTAACCCCTTATTGATTTAAAAAACAATATGAACCGGTGAACCATGAAGAAACGATTGAACCGGCGTGGTTTCATAAAAGCACGTGAATACTGTGACAAGTGGTAGTTGGTTGTATAGGAGACCCACATTCTCCATTTTCTTAATTTATCTCAGATCTGGCAAATAAATGAAAATGTTGTTTCTGCATTATTTATTGACAAATACTTTAAAATTTACATAAAAAATTTATCATCAAAATATTATTTAAATAAAAAAATAATCAAAATAAATTTTATTAAAAGATATAAATATACATTTATACTTTTTGAGTTAATAAATATAGATTTAGCGTTCAGATTTATAGATAAGACTTGAAATTAAAAAAAATATTTTTTTTAAATACAAGAGATTTATTTAATCTTTTTTAAGTTATTGTTATGTTAAAAAATTAAAAATATTTTTTTGAAATATTTTTTTATTTATTTAAAAAATATTTTAAATAGTTTTTATAAAAGGTCTAAATATATAATTATATCTTTAAAATTAACGAATCTAAAGTTATGAAGTGAATTAATAAAAACATATATTAAAAAATTTAAATAAAAAACTATTTAATTATTTAAAAAAAAATATTTTAGTGACAAAGAAAATTGCTATTTAAGAAAATTGATACTTAAGTTTCTGTTTTATTTTCATTCTTTTTGAGAAAACCCAAAAACTCTCATTCTCTGCTTCTCAAAACCACTCCTTCAATGGCGGTTTCATCTTCGTCTATGTGTTTCAACGCTGGTCGACTGCCGTCAACTCGATCGATTTTTTCTCCGTCGCGTCTCTTCCCAATCACCTCCCTACTTCTCTCCAATAGACGATCCCTCGTATCTTCCTCTGGCTCTCGCCTCCGATTCTCTGCTCTCTGCGTGCGTGATTCAAAAGGTAAATAGTATTATACTGATGAAAAATTGATCTTCAGCCACTTCTTGCGTTCCTCCATTCTTTACAGGATCAGGAGTGTTCGTGTGGTTCTTTGAGTTTAAATGAAGAAACTTTTTTAATAGAATGCTTATCTTTAGATATTGATCAAGATTGATTTACACTTTACTCTTTAGGCTTTACCTTATGATTCGGCTCTGAAGTTGTAGTGTTCCCTGGATCATAAATGTAGGTCTAGTTTATTTTCTTATTCATGATCTAGTTTGAAATCTGTGAACATGGTGATATATACAAGCAGGGAATCAGAACTAAGTTAACCATGTTCTAAGCTCCTTAGAGCTCATAGTTTGTTAAAATGGGATGAAATGTACATTGATCTCTAGGGGTGGGATCCGGGAAATTTAGGGTATTCAAATTCGGATCCGGATTCGTCGGATTCGTGATTTTAGTATCTGGATTCAGATTCGTGCCTTCCGGATATCCGGACTTTGATATCCATCTAGATATTGTGATACTCGCCGGACACTCCGGATGTTCTATTTTTGGAATGGATCCGGAGAGGATCTCAGATCGGATCCGGATCCCGGATGATAAGTCCCATGGCTATTGATCTCTAACCATTTTGTTTGGTGGAAAATTGTACTACTGAATAACCAAATGAGTTCGATACCTAATCTCTTATCATACCATTATTCTGATGGCTTACATTGTTTTCTTCTAGTTGTATGACTCTGGTACAACTCTAGTCAACTTCCACAGCTTAGAACACTAATAGGAATACATGTTGAAGTATTTGTCTGCATTTTTGGTTACACAGGAGACACGACAGTTCTTACATTTGTGATGGTTTGTTGTTTCAATCATTAGTATGACATTAAGAATACTAAGTTTTGAAATCCTTATGTCCCTTTTGTTTCCTGGTTTGACTATGTGCAGCAGCTGAAGTTACACAAAGTTCGTGGGAAAACTCGGTCCTGAAAAGCGAAACGCCTGTGCTAGTAGAATTCTACACGAGTTGGTGCGGTCCATGCAGGATGGTCCACCGGATAATAAACGAAATTGCAGGGGACTATGCTGGAAAGCTAAACTGCTATGTCCTCAATGCTGACAGTGAATCGTTGGTGGCTGAAGAGTATGAGATAAAGGCTGTACCTGTAGTGCTCCTCTTCAAGAACGGAGAGAAACGAGAGTCAATCATGGGTACAATGCCCAAAGAGTTTTACATTTCCGCCATTGAAAGAGTCTTGAACTCGTGAAGAAGGTAACATCATTGATGAGAATCTCTCACTAGCACTTTGATATGGGTTAATATACCCAAGAACGTGTCTTTTGTCTTGAGTCTGAACCTCTTTTGAGCTTTCTTTCTTCTTTTGTGTTCTGTGAATATAACTGTTGGATTTGTGGAAAGATGACTCGAGGATTATTGTGAATACACACTTTCCATCTTCAGATTATCTAAGTTTTCTTTCGTTTCGGTTTTACATATATGGAACAAAACTAAAGAAACCATATGGACCTTTTGAAAAAGGGAGAATTTGCTTAATAATCAAAGTTGGATAATAAATTAAGTGCATGCCAATGAAGTTGACATAATTGGAAAAGTAATATTTAGGGGTACTTTTATTCGGTACTACCCTGGAGGGGAACAAGTCTCCGGTTATAATGGGATGTGGGGATGACGTCGACAAAAAATGGATATGGCCCAGATTTTCCTTGTACTGTGGATAAGCAGTGACAAATAAGTTAGACACGTCACAAACATAATTACCGCATACGGTTACACAGGACACAGTAAATGTGTGGACAGAAATAGAACAATTTTTCAATAAATGGTGTATTCCATTAACTTCTCACATTTACTCCATCATCAACAAGTAAGAAAAACACAGTTAAGAAGGTGAATGTAGGAACAAAGTAAATGCTGAACCAATTCGAACAGGTAAATCTGCAGTAATCATATTCTAGTTAATGTATTCTACGAAAAAGTTGTATTATTAATCATAAACTGTATATGATTCCACCTAGAAAAAATAGAATAGAAATTGAGATCTGGGAAAGTAAATGATGTACTATTGGTCTTATTGCAGATGACAGGTCAAGATAAAGTGTTGGTTGTACGTGGTGAGTGGGTCCATGATCCAGATACACGCTGGATTTTTGAACCTGACATAGTGTCTAAACGAGAGCATTACATAACACTACAGACCGACATGAAACTGATGGAGTTACTCACTGAAGTCAGGGAACGGCTACAAGTTACATCAAAAGATTTAACACTAAAACTGTCCTATCAATACCCATAATGGATCTCAATGGACGATGGGGAGCTAGAAATGCCGCAATACATAACGAACGACGAAGAGGTTGGGGTATTCATCCGAATGAGAAGATCTATTGAGGAGGTACCTTTATTTGTTTCCATAGCCCAACACTTCGAAAGAGTCAAAGATGCTGATCGGCGAACAACACCGGAGCCGACTAAGCATGGATATCCCACACAAGAAGGTGATGATGACATCTTAGATGAAGAAATGCATGCTTTTGCATTATCTGAGACACCATTAACCCTCCCCCAAACACAGCGAAAGTCACCATCAGAAGATCAGGTTGTGCCGCAAGTAACTATTCCATTTAAAAGAAGTAAAACAGACAAGAGGCGATCGCCGACTATTCCACAAGAAACTGGTGGAGTAGTGATACGGGAACGAGGTGATGTTATCCGCCGCATAGGTCCTCCTCCTGGAGCGCGTGATAAGGGGAAGAGAAAAATGCCGGTGGATCATGACACAGACACAGACTCCGATTCAGAAGATGATAGGGTGGGCCATGTACTCCGCACCATCGTTGACCAAACCGGCGATGGAAGTCGTCCGGTAAGAAGGCGTTTAGTGTTCAGGATACCTGGCATAGCCAATACGGCTGGTGAAGGGGGAGACTCCCAAACAAGTTCGAACAACAGTAAAGAGTTATCAGTAGATGAAGGGCTACATTGGGGGAGATTCGACCAATCCCTCCATGACATGCTAAATGACCCCAATAATCCTGCGTTATTTGGGAGGGATGCCCCACCCGTATTTAACGAACGCACAAGATCAGGTAAATTACAATGTTTAACAAGTAGAATAGTATAATATTGAATAGAGTACTATTATAGATCATAGAAACAATAAACAAGCAGCATTAAGTAACACATATTATTGCGGTCTATACTATATCATATTAAATAGAGTCCTAAATAATAACATAGAAACAAAAAGCATTCTGTACTATACAAGTTTTTCCCATAGACTGAGACTAAGAGTATCGATGATTCTTTATTTCAAATGCCATAACTGGGAAAACTAAGAGTATCGATGATTCTTTATTTCAAATGCCATAACTGGGAAAAATTTTCAATTCCAGGGGTGGACACCGCAACTTGCAGATGTTCACTACGAGGGGGATGCTATTTTTGTGGGCCGCGTTTTCAAATCAAAATCGGACTGCAAAATCAAGTTGGCAATACATGCGATAAATAGAAAGTTTCACTTCAAAACAAGCCGATCTAGTCCGTCCATGGCGCGTCTATGCTGTTCTTCTAGATGACAGTGGAAACTTTCAAGTGAGACAAGCAAATCTAATCCACACTTGCACTATTGATGAGAGGAGGAACTACCACAAACTAGCAACGACTCAAGTGATAGGAGAGATTTTGCAGTCGCGGTTCGTTGGAATTAAGAGGGGACCAACTGCAGCAGGGGTGCGAAAAATATTGTTGGATGAGTTTCATGTCAATATCTCTTACTGGAAAGCATGGAGAGCAAGGGAACTTGCAATGGAACATGCAATGGGCACGATGGTAGGAAGCTATTCACTGATACCCACATATCTCGCCCTAATCCAAGCATCCAATCAAGGGATACTGTGCTATTTATAGCATACTTCTGAACAAGATGGAGGTGTAAGGTTTAAATATTGTTTTGTTGCATATGGTGCTTCAATCAGAGGGTACAACGCAATGAGGAAGGTTGTAGTGGTTGATGGGACCTCCTTGAAAGAGAAGTATGGTGGATGTCTACTTTCTGCTATAGCACAAGATGGAAACTTCCAAATATTTCCTCTGGCCTTTGCGGTGGTCGATAGTGAGAACGACCTAGCTTGGGAATGGTTCTTCCAAAAGCTGAGCACCTTCATACATGACACCCCGGAAGTGGTTTTCATCTCTGATCGACATGCGAGCATTAACACAAGACTGAGGAAGGTAAATAATGAATTAATTAGAAGTCTATATTTACCTATAAATACTATTCTATATGAGAATAGAATAACATGTGCACATAATTTCGTAGGTGTACCAAGCAGCACACCACGTCGCATGCGTAGTTCACCTTTGGCGTAATGTGAAGGTAGCATTTAAGACGAAAAGGCTGGCTAACCTGATGTCAGAAGCTGCGAGAGCATTCACGGTGACTGAGTTCAATAAAAAGTTTATTGAGATTCAGAAGATCAACCCAGCATGTGTTGCGTACTTGGTGGATATAGGTATGCATTCTATGTAGAAAATGAACACAAATTAGATTACTATTTACAAACCCAAAGCAAACATTGGTTATGTTGACAAGGTTTGAGCAATGGACGAGATCTCATTTCGAAGGGCAAAGGTATAACATAATGGATTCTAACATAGCTGAGTCTTGGAATGCTGTGATCAAGGAAGCCAGAGAATATCCACTTATTACCATGTTTGAGTATATATGGACCACTGTGATGACGTGGTTAGCAGTTCGGCGTGCTAAAGCAAACAAAGAGATAGGGACGTTGACACCCAATGTGCGAAAGCTAGTTGAGGAAAACTATGACCTCTCTACATCTTTGTCAGTACGAGATATTGGTGATCTAGAGTTCCAGGTTCAAAGCCCCACCGGGGAGTGCTTCACCGTAAACTTAGGAGCGGGGAGTTGCTCTTTTCGTGAGTATGAATTACTTGGTATCCCATGGATCCATGCTCTAGCATCTGCTTCGCGGCTCAATTTCCCATCAGATGCTTTGGTTGCACCTGCGTACTTTGTCCCAACATGGAGACTTGGATTTGCTGATAAAATTTACCCGGTGCCATCCGTGGGTGGAATAGAAATTGGTGGTGGGACAACAACTGACCTACTCCCCCCTGCAGTACGTCGACCACCTGGCCGTCCTCGAAAAGTTCGAATACTTTCACGTGGCGAGTTTAAGGTAACCAAAGTTATTGGTACGTAATATAGTATGGTCCTTACCGTGTATTTCCATTCTCTGTGCAGAAAACAGGACATGCGGCAATCTGAAGATGCAAACGTTGTGGCCATTCAGGACACAATAGGGCATCATGCCGTAACGCAATATGATAAAGTATGACTATGGAGATGGCAGTAGAAGGCAGTTCTAAGCAAGTTTTTGTGAACTGAGTGAATATGAAGAAGCCACTCTTGTGTAAGGAAAGGGCATATATATGAAGTCGAATGGGGAAGTAATGGCTTTTGAGCCTAAATACAACCATATATGCATACATGCCATATATTGATGTATTTAGGATGTACATAGTATGCTATTTATACCCCGGAAAGCAGAATCAATTATATGATGTATGAAACACCCGTAGACCTTCTTTTTTGTGTAAATGATAAGAGGCCATTCTCCACTTATATTTACTTAACAAATTTCCGACCAGTTATAAATAGGTTGTAAGGCGTCTTTGAAAACAAAATCTTAAACACAAATATAAACCCAAAACCCAGATATGCAATATAAACCCAAATGGAACCCCTAAACCCAAATAGAAGTGAACAAAATATATGCAGTGTAAATTTTCATAGGTATGAAACGACATTTATTTAAACAATTCCACGTGGCATATGATAGATGACTATGTTACAAAAGCTAAATAGTATGCCCAAGCCACCAATACCTCAGAAAAGTTGGTCGTATTTGTGAACTACATCTTAAACAGAAATATAAACCTAAACCCGAGATATTAATTCTTAACCGAAATGGAACCCCTACACCCAAATAGAAGTAAACAAAATATATGCCGTTTATATTTTCAGATATCAGAAAAGCACCTTTTAGGTATACCATTCCATATGGCATCTGATAGAGGACTATGTTATAAATCTAAATAGTAAGCCCAAACAACCAAAACCTATGAAAAACTTGGTCGTCTTTGTTAACTAAATCTTAAACATAAAGATAAACCCAAAAACCATATATGAATTCTAAACCCAAATGGAACACCTACACCCAAATAGAATTACAAAAAATATATGCAGTGTAAATTTTCATAGGTATGAAAATCACCTTCATTTATACCATTCCACGTGGCATCTGATTGAGGACTATGCTATAAATATAAATAGTATGACCAAGCCAGTAATACCTCTTAAAAGTTTGTCGTCTTTGTTACCTACATCTTAAACACAAATATAAACCCAAAACCCAGGTATGAATTCTTAACCCAAATGGAACTCCTACACACAAATAGAAGTAAACAAAATATATTTAGTGTATATTTTCAGATATCTGAGAAGCACCATTTACTTATACCATTCCGTATGATATCTGATAGAGGACTATGGTATAATATATAAATAGTATGGCCAAACAACCAATACGTCTGAAAAAGTTGGCCGTCTTTTAAATATAACAAATATGAATTCTAAACCCAAATGGAACTCCTAAACCCAAATAGAAGTAACCAAAATTTTTGTAGTGTATATTATAAGATATCTGAAAAGAACTTTTTTGTTGGTAGTATAACTATGTTATAACATCAAATAGTATGTCTAAGCCACCAATACCTCTCAAAAGTTGGTCGTCTTTGATAACTACATCTCAAACACAAATATAAACCCAAAACCCAGGTATGAATTCTTAACCCAAATGGAACCCCTACACCCAAATAGAAGTAAACAAAATATATGCAGTGTATATTTGCAGATATATGAGAAGCAAATTTTAGGTAGACCATTCCATATGGCATTTGATAGAGGACTATGTTATAAAATATAAATAGTATGCCCAAACAACAAATACGTCTGAAAAAGTTGGACGTCTTTGGTATCTAAATATTAAACACAAATATAAACCCAAAACGCAGATATGAATTCTAAACCCAAATGGAACCCCTAACCCCAAATAAAAGTAACCAAAATTTATGCAGTGTATATTATAAGATATCTTAAAAGAACCTTTTTGTTGGTAGTATAACTATGTTATAACATCTAATAGTATGCCCACACAACCAATACGTCTGAAGAGTTGGTAGTCTTTGTTAACTAAATATGAAACACAAATATAAACCGAAAATCCCAAATATGAATTCTAAACCCAAATGAAACCCTTTAACCCAAATAGAAGTAAACATTTTATAGATTCCACTCAACGTGGCCACTCATAGGCATCGCTGTAGTCATACTTTGAGATCCACCTTGGAACATTTTATTTATTCCATTCCACGTGGGTTGTGATAGACATCTATATAATAAACTTAAATAGTATCTACATTGTAATTACACATGCAAGTACATAAATAGAATGCCACAACCCACCCCACCCTCTAACTAGTAAAATTTATTCTATTTTAACAAAACCATAACAACATTGTGAAGTTAACATTCCAAATTCAAGCCTTGATAGAGAGTACGAATAATACAGTGGAGAGAAGTTATAAAGTTGAGAGAGTAGGTTTAGCAGGGGGATTACAGAAAATAACATCAACCAGTTAACCGAATTACACATACACAACATAAACGGAAACATTTCCTACTCGGCGTCGGTTGGAAAACCAGACTTGCACATCTCCAGCGTTGCAATAGCATAATTCTCCGCTGCTGCACGTAGATCTTCTTCGGACAAGGACAGTCCATTCAGTTCCTTCCCGGCAGCGTGCAATTCTAAAAGAATAAGTGCGACAACCGCCGAGTATCCTATTTAACGTATCAAGTTAGGTATAAACACACACTGGGAATACCAAAAAGTGCGAGACCTGAAACATGTGTATATACCTGGATGTTCAATAAGGAATGGAATATCCAAGCGGGAGACAGGCATGGGAAGGTAATCAAGTTCCTGGGCACGGTTAGTTAGACAAAACCTCCCTATCAAGTGAGGCAAGAGAATCGATATCGGAGTGAGGACAGAATTCACCGCAAATTCTGAGGGACAAGCGGGGTTGGAGTCAACCACATAAATGGCCCACATCTTGAGATCTACTATAACCCTCACCCAGTGGGTGTCTTTAATAAAAACGGGACTGTAGAGGTAATCAACGTTTATGAACCACTGTGGGCGGTACATAAACTGGCCCCGTAGAGTAGGGGAGAAACTGAACTCTTCCTTGGATTCCTTGACAGAAAAACCTGGGTAGTGCCTTATTAGCTCCGTGAAGAAAGATGATGGGATGAAGTCAAACCTAGCGTCGGTGAGACTATCCCGACGCTTACGAATAAACGAGATAACTTCATCAAGAACCTACGACAATAACCAAAACAAAATGGAACAGATGCATTGAAAAAAGTAAGCAATAGTATTAGGGAATGAATTTTTAGTACCTGGGGATAACAAACTGTTGTACACTGGAAAACATCAAGTAAGGAGCCAATTGTAAAGCTAGAACCCCGATCACTTTGTTGAGCTCTGAACATGGGAAAGAACACAAAATGACATGCCAAAGAGGATATGGTGCAGTATGCATGGATGGAGGATTAATATAGAACAGACGGTATTGTTTAACAAATATAGAATGAAAGATAAAGTAAAATAGAATGTAAGGAATTGTTAGGTAAAAGAACATACTTGGCCTCTTCCATATCGCGAAGGAATGCAGATATCTTATTTGGGTTTGGAGGGATAAAAGGAGCAAATCCAGAAATAAATACAAGAGTTATAGGAGCAGGAGTACTTGTGTGCGCAGCAGAGGAGGTCTTGGTTTTTTCACGTCCACACGATGAATGTACTGCAGCAGTTGATGGAGCAACAGACGTAATCACCTTTTTACGCCGGTCAGCAGGTTTGGCAGCTCCACCTCCGGCACGGCATACTCTTTTTGGTGCCTCTTTCTTGTGGATTGTGGTAGTTGGAGGAGTGTATCTTTCGGGACTGTTACGCCTTCGTTTACTATAACGTCTGAACCCATCTGGTGGACCAATGTGTGATTATCCTCCTACATGGCCATCCTAGAAAAGAGCAATCAAGTATTATCAACCCATGGTTAAAATATGATACTGGTGAAAGTGGGAAAGAAGTGTATGATTAAGACCGTTTGTTCTTCAGTGGCTGGGTGATTTTCTTCGACAACCTCAGAATCATCCGTAGCGGCAACCGCACCGGTTCCCTAGAATATAGATAACTTAATCGACATATATAAGAAATATTACTAAAGTTTAACTAAACATACTTGTACACCATGGGTTGGTGGTGGAATATGAGAGGAAGAAACTGGATGTGAGGGATTTGCCTGGTTAGGTAAAGAATGTACAATATATGTGTAAGTGAGGACAAAAACGCAAACATGGAATGACCAGTGTCTAAAGTGGGTTAAAACTTTGTTTATCAATACGGTCAATATAGTCTACTCCATGCGAGGACCATCTAAGTCATTACACATAACGTCCAAAGATGAAGGAGCAGGAGGTAAATGTGATTGCTACGGAAAACACACCAAGAACAGTTTGTGAATGCATATATAGAATAGACCAAACTTTATAAGTTACCGAACGGGTGGCAGACGTATGAGCTATTATAAAATGTAAGCATGAGGTACACAAAATATAAGAAGGGGGAGCTTACGGTATCAATATTGTGAGTAGAGACAATCTCGGTAATAACCGCGGCAACAACATCACCCAGCGCGGAAAATGAGGGAGTGGGAAGGTCCTGTAATAGATTTGGGAACAACAACTTAGTTTGTATATCTTCATAAGAGCAACCAATGAAAATAGAATAGTATAAGCAACCACATAGAATGGAAGAATATAACGAACATAATAGACTTGTACGTGAAAAAGAATGAATTTATATAATTAATTTACGGAGTAGATCATTATTTGGTATGTGGCAGATGTGTGCTGACACTAACCTTCTCTTTCTCAACTGAAAACTCCGATGGTTGGCCACCGCATGTTTCGTCAAGGAGGGGCTGAGACTGCTCCTGCTATAGGAAAGGGCAAATTTACCACAATTTCATAAAAATGACATGGGAAGGACATGTAAATATATATGTAACAGAAAATTAAAGCAGGAGGCCATAGTTTCCAAACCCGTAATTCCCCACCGGATGCAGGTGGTTCACGTACTTCTTCCCCTGGACTCTTAACCATGCCACCAGATGGCGCATATGCAGAAGGGACAATATGGTATTCATTAGGGTAACCTTAGGACAAGATGGGGCCTCAAAATCCATTTTACCATTTCCTTCCAATAACTTGCGGATTTTACCAAACTCAGTGGTAACCTTAGTTTCCAACTCCCGCATAGCCACATTTGCATCTTTTAGTTCAGAATGCAAGGATAACACTTCAGAATCGATATGGGATTTTAAACTCAAAATGCAGCCTTCAAATATCGGCATCAAACGTTCTTCGTACGCATCAGCGGCGAGTCTGAGTAATGATGGGACGTCGACTCCAGTGGTCTGGCCAGCCGCTGGTTCCTGATCCTCAGCCACAAATGTTTGGTCTTTCTTTGCCCTCGACTGCGCTCCACTGTCAACCCCCCCCCCCCCCCCCCCCCCCCCCATTATGTCTCTCTTTCTTATCCAGATGACATGATATATTCCCCTCACTTGATGTTGTCGTAACATGGGGACTCTTCTTTAGCTTGACATAATCTGCTTTAACTCCACCTTCCCAGGTATTGTGCTCAAAAGGGTAGTCCTCACCAACCAGGGCAACCAAGTTATCAACTAACTCATCTGGCTTGTCTTCTAACCCCCGGTATAAAATTTCCCCTTGTTCCTCCGTACTTAAAAAAGACCGCACATACGCCTGGGATAGAGACACACAATTAAGGTTATAGAAAAACTCATCTCAGTGAACAGGAATACATACACATAGTAATGTTGTTCATTAATTCATAAAGGTAGTTACATGTCCCTTTTGATCAACTGTTTTTGCAGAAACAACATTAACCACCAACTTCCTATCCACCACCCTACCCGCTATTTCCTCACTGGGAAGAGATATATCTAAGATAGAATCATTTGATCATGCTTTAACAATTAGTGAGAGACACGCAGTCACAATAACCAATACCATAGCGTGCGCAAATCCTTGAATAGCCATGGTGTCCTGGACATAATGTACAGGACTGCGGGCTTTTGCACTTTTGACAGACAGTAGAAACGACTCTCGGCCCCATGGATACTTGAGAAACTCGTCAACAATATCCAGCATTCTAACAACTTCTGGTCTGATGTTTGTTTTCCCGCAAGTTGGACACAAAATACCTTCAACTAGTACCAACAATGATAAACGCAAACGGGTTAAAGGGTCCTTGTATTTTTTACCCATTATCAGCCGATCCATGATCCGCCCAAGGGTTGGCTTCTCCTCCCCTTGAAACAAAGCATCCCAGATAGAGGTAGATGAAGTTGACGCTTTCCCTTTACCGATTTCCTTCACTCGACATGCAACTTTATTTTTACGGTCACCTTGGGAGACATCAATTTTGTCACAGTTTAAACCAGTGACTAGTGCAAAGTCTTGGATGGCGTACCAGATTGGCTTCCCCACGAATAGCCACCAGAGCTCATAGTCCTTAGCCGTAACCAACTGGCGTGAGAGAATGTAATGAACAAACATTACAGAGAATGTATGAGAACCCATTTGTAATAGTTTCCCAAACTGCGAGTCATTCAACATCGCCAAATGGTCATCGTCCAGGGCTTGCTTGATCACCTCTAACCAACGAAGGTTGAAGTAGATGTTAACACGTTTCCTACCAGTTGGCTCAAAACCCGTTTCAAACAATCGACCTGGGAGACCTAACTCTTCCATGATAAACCTGCAAAACGAACGAGAAGGAAATTGAGTGAGGTGGGAGAAGAAAGTACATAAAAAAAGAAGACTAATGTGTAAATAGCGTAGGGGAGGTTCAATGTTGACGAGGATTATATACTATGTGCACATACCACTGACCCTAAGAATAAAAGAATAATAAAGCAACAGACTGTGATATTATATTCTATAAAGGAAATAGATCACTCACAACTGTTCTATTTGATTGTAGTGTTATCAAGTTTTATACGAAATGCCATGCTATTTACTAAGGCATTGATCACACCTGACTTTTCTATTTGCCTGGTGTATATAGTATATATAACTGCGAAGAAGTTGCATGCTATTTACCATGGGAAATACTATAAAGAAAATAGATGAGGCACAACTATTCTATTTGATATACTATGAGAAGTTACCACGGACCCTAAGAATAAAGTAATGGTAAAGAAACACGCTGTGGCATTCTATTCTATCAAGGAAATAGATCCTGCATAATTAATCTATTTGACTGTAGTGTTGTATATAGTATACAGGAAATTCCATTCTATTTACCACGTCATAGATAACCGTGGACTGTTCTATTTGCCTACTATATATACTATATATCAGACAAGAATTGCCATGCTTTTTAAAATGGCATCGACCACGGTGGAATGTTCTATTTGGCTAGTATATATACCATATACATCTGACATTAAATTCCTTGCTATTTACCATGGCATAGAACACGGTGGAATGTCCAATTTTCATAGTATATATAGTATGTGAAAATACTAGCAAATACAAAAACTATAATGTGGCATATATCGTTACCTCGCAAAACTAACGTCAGGGTTCAATCCATTTAACAGAAAATACAGAATCATATAGTGTTCTATTTCGTAGTAGTCTATACTATGTAATGTACACCAACTATTCTACAAACAGAACGACCAACTTAAAGGCGGGGGGGGGGGGGGGGGGGGGGGACTTTCGGAAACCCCTCAAATAAATTACTTCATTATGTTCTATTGTGGTCGACATGAATGTTATGGCATCGTAACCTCGCACACTAGGAACACAAGAATGTGACCACACAATGGTGGTGTACTGTTCTATTTTGGTTATACTGTTCTATTTTGGTTGTCGTATATAACATGTCATGTACACATACTACATTAGTAAAACAACGACCAACTAATAGACTACTAAAAGGAATGAAGGTAGATAACGTAAGTCAGTTCAGATACAAACAACGCTTAGAGAGGACGATGAGGGAAAGAGATCCCGAGCAAACACCAGGAATAAAAACGATAGACGCCGATTAACAACCAGAGGAAGAAGAAACAGTTGAAAACAGTGTTAAATCGTACATGCAACATAAAGAGAAATGGTAAATGTGTCGGGAACAATTTCCTAGTAAATCATAACTAACCTGATCGGAAGGGTCTATAACGAGGTCTGAAGCTTTAATCTATTTCGGATTCGGTCACTTGAAGCGGCGTGAACGGCAGATCTGGGCTATGTTGCAGACACAAGGGTGAAATCTCCGCTGTCGACTATTCACCTTCTTTGAAATTACCAAGATAAAGTTACTCAGTGAGGAGTTGTGGTAGTGGGAAGGACACGTCTACTTTTGGTAATTTAGGAATTAGTAATTAATTGTTATTTTTAGGTAGGTTTTGCCGGTTAATGGAGAGGGTAATATGGCAATTATTTATAAAATATAGCTGGTATATCGGTGAGATAGGTTAATTGGACATTGGGTGAATTATAATATTATTGATGGTTATAGAGTCCAATTTCCCTTTGAAAAACGAAATCAAGAGACAGTCTTGTATATTATATACTATATCGGTCTCTCTTTCAGTTGACTTACCTTAATGTTTTATATCGACACATAATTATATAATGAAACCCACATAAAAACGTCTTTTGTTAAAAATATATTGTGATGTGGATTATAGAAAGTCTTCTTCATCAAAATTTACTTGTACTTTTATTCCAAGCTAAACTCTAATATTGTATTTCTATATAAAGAGTTCATTATTTATGAAATAAGACACATCAATTCTTCTCTTCTCTTCTCTACTTACAACATGTTATTAGCACGAAGCTTTAGCGATCTTGAGCTAATAGGTATAGATTTTTATTAGGTAATATTTTTAGTGTATATCCTTCTTCAAATCATGCTTATTATCATTTCATGGTTTGTAAAAATAAATTCATACACAATATGAGCTTATGAGCTTTAGTTGACAATATTGATTTACCCTTGTTTCAAGGAAAGCAAATCATTTCAAAAGAGATCTTGTCGACGTTGATAAGCTAATGCTCAGTCTTATGATAGTTTATACTCATATGTGCTTTCTTTATTAAACATATGCGTTGAATCATATTTTGTTATATGATGTCACTACGTTAGTATATATGCTTATTGTTTCATTAATTATTGTTATTGTTTCATTCATTCATAAACTTATACATGTCATAGTCATAACTAGTATTTGTCACTACTATTGCGGCTGCATCACACAATTTGAATTAGTCATTGCTCAGCATAGTTAAAGTTTACGACTAAATATTAATGACGTTCTTTCATTCGACTGCTTATTGTTTAATGGTTAATGTTTCAAAACATATTGTGTATCAGCTTACCAATGATACTGTTGCATGTTAATGGAGTAATATTTTAGAATTTACAACTGTTTTAGTTTTGCTGCTGTAAATTTTTTTGTTTTAGTTTTACTTATTCTACATAAGTTTTGGAGAATAATCAAAAGAAGGTATAATCACATGAATGTGATTACCTAAGGCTCATTATGTATTTTGCATCTAATAAAGTCCAACTATGTTGGATAATAAGTTTAAAAGTAAAATTTTCCTAAAGAGAATATTAGTGATGCAAAGATATTAAATAATACATATTATCACACAAATAATATTGTCCAGCAGACACATGCTTGAAAACAGAAAGATTAAAGAAACTTATAGCTACATCTTGTCTCCTTGAGACTAAGAAAAACAATGAACTATTGATTATGTAAGATGATAAATCACGTCTACTAGATTAGATTTATTTTCTTGAAGAGAATACGACATTTTATACTAAGAAATAAAATCCACACAAATAGGAGTGGTCACGAAATCGGAAAAAAATCGTTGTAGACGTGAATGTGAATATATATATGGTTATGGTTAAGGTTCAGACCAAAGAGTTTCTTTTAAGAATTCATATTCTCACTTGAAGTTGAGAAAATAAAGATGGTAATAAAGAAAAGATATGATTCAATCATCTAAAAATGAAAGAAAATTATTGTGAATACAATACAAGGATATATATGAATGCTCCAGAAGAGCACATAATATTTCTACATATAAGAACGCCTTATTGTATTATATTCTTATAAGTCTCAAAAGTTATAAGGATCTAAGAAAAAAAATACATGACCCATGTAGGGTACGCTGTTTATTCAAAAATGAGATTTAATTCGAGATTGATAAACATGTAGTATTATCATCTCGAGGGGAAGAGTTAAAAAATCTCACATTTTATAATAAGTGAAACATCTAGAAGATTATGTTTACACCAAACTGAGATTGATGAATCTTTCTTAAAGTAAGTCCATGGAATTTTGAGACAATAAGAAAATGAAATGTTAAATTCGTATCAATCTTAAGGCTCTAAAAGTATTTTAGAGAAAGTATCTACATCCTTTTATATATTGTATTACACAAAGATTAATGTCGTGGAGATAAATATATAGTAAACTAGAAGTTTACAAAATACTTGGCATGAACCAGTTAGACCATTTTTGTTTAGTAATAATGCGAAAAGATATTTTAAGATTTATGTGGAATAGTCATTGAATAACCAGAAGATTCATTGCAATGATTTGACATATGTTGCTTGCTTACAAGATAAAAGACTAATATTGTTTTCACCATCCAAAAGAAGTTATTGGCATGATAAAAGAGATGGTGGTCGACTCATCACCCACTATGCATCTTTATAATATTGGTGAATTCACTTCTTAAAGTCTTTAACGACTATGGAAAATTCACTGGGATAAGTGCTAAACATTTTGAGCAACACTAGTTTGCATCAAGCCAATAAGTAACCACTAGTTCTCTCCCACATTGGTATTGGGTCATAAACCAACCATTTCATCTAAGAATGTTGGATGTGCGATATACATCCCAGTTGCTCCACCACATAGCTTTAATTAAGATGAGTTTTCAAATGAGGTTGGAAATATATGTTGGATATGAATCTCCACTGATACTTAAGAATCTAGAGCCATCCCTGGAGAATATAAGTAAGGCTTGATATGAATGTTAAAAGTGAATTAGTATTTCCAACATAAGGGGGAGAAAATAAACAACTAGAAAAGTAAATAAGTTGATATGAATTATCATTGATCCTCAGACTCAAGAGAATGTCAAAAAGAAGTCCAAAAGATCATTCAATTAGAGCTTAGTAAAATATTTGTCAAGACACATTTACTGACCCATATAAATAGAGTGATCAAGTCACATATACCAGCTGTAAATGCTCCAAGAATAATTGTTGTTCTAGAAGAACAATATCAAACTGCTAGCTACGCCTGAAACGTTATAGATATATTGGTTCTAAAGATAAAAATCCTCGTAAATGAAAAGGAGCATAAATTAACAATGGTCAAGAGGAAATAAAGTTTTGAATGATCTCCATAAGATATGTTAAACATGACTGAAAGAATTTCAGGTACCTAAGATAACGAAGAGATATCAATAAGTTATGTCATGTATAGAAAAAAAATGGAACCGATAAGAAAATCGACGTCAATGTTATTTTTGCATGCAAAGTAGAAGTTGATATGATAAATGATAAAGAGGATCATTAAACAAAGTCTATTGAAAAGTGTACATAAAGAAATGAGAAAGATATGATAGACAAAGATAGAAACTCTCGTGAAAGAGAGAAGTATTTGAACCAGTAGTCCATACACCAAAAGGTGTAAAACAAGTGGGATAGAAATGAGTTGTTGCACAAAAGAAATATGAATATGAAATTGATTGTGAAGAGATATAGTTTAATGTGTTAGATGCAACTACTCTCACGTTTCTTATCAGTCTGGCAATAAAGGAAGAACTTGAATTGTATGACCCACTGGAAAATGATAATTCCTAAAAGATGAAATCCAAGAAAGATTGATGATATCAAAATCATGTTCCCGGGAACTCTAGCTATTATATTGAAATATGTTTATGGGATATATGAAATATTAATAGTTAATCAATACATGATTTGTATTTATCCAAAGATTATAGATCAATAGAATCATTGATTTGAATATAACCAAAACTCCTGAGGAGTTATAGAAAATGGTATTTTGGAAGAAACATGTATGTATTTCAAACGGAAGATCTAAAAATGAGATGTTATCTTAAAAGATCCCTAAAGAATTTTATATTAAGATGTTCATATATGTTTGGTCTTGAAGTGCCATATTTAAAGTATTATTTGAGCAAAGTTATTAATCTTTACGTGATTGAAATATGTGATTTCATATGATTATACAGAAATTCATAATAGTTTCTTTTATATTAAGAGTATGAGTAACTCGTATGTATAACACAAATGATTAAACTAGTGTATGTAAAGATATTTGGCTTGAAGTCCAAATAGACCAATAGATTGTTGTCTATGTCAAAAGGATAAACAAAGTTTTGTTTGGGACTACAAATTGAGCATCTCAAGAATGGAATCGTAGTGCATCAAGAAACTTACACCGAAAATGTGGCTAAACGATTTTCTATGGATCAAGCTCATCCTTTGAGTAGTCCTATGGTTGTAAGATCACTCAATGTGAATAAAGACCCCTTCCGCCCTAAAGAGAAGAATGAAGAAATTCTTAGTCATGAAGTACCATACTTAAGTGCAATAGGGGCATTAATGTACCTTGCCAGTCATACAATACGAGATATATTATTTGCAGTGAATTTATTGGTAAGGT
The DNA here is from genome assembly GCA_905132885.1 of Moricandia moricandioides. Classification (NCBI taxonomy): domain Eukaryota; kingdom Viridiplantae; phylum Streptophyta; class Magnoliopsida; order Brassicales; family Brassicaceae; genus Moricandia; species Moricandia moricandioides. The sequence continues at coordinate 22,525 of CAJHQQ010000932.1, read as the reverse complement.
TTAGTTCATGCCCAACTCGTAGGCATTTGAATGGGATAAAAGAAATGGGTATATTATTTCCTAACCCATCCACGGAAGATTTGATTGGTTATGCAGGTGTTGGGTATATGTCTGATCCCCACAATGCTAGATCACAAACATGATATGTGTTTACTTGTGGTGGAACTGCTATCTCTTGGCGTTCGATGAAGGAAACCATTTCAGCTACTTCTTCTAACCATACAGAGATTTTAGCCATTCATGAAGCTAGTCGGGAGTGTGTATGGTTAAGATCCATCATTCAAGATATACAAGAAGATTGTGGTCTATCTACATGAAAAGAAGCTCCAACAATAATGTATGAGGATAATGATGCATGTATCGCACAACTCAAATATGGATACATCAAAGGAGACATGACAAAACACATTTTACCGAAGTTCTTTTTCACACATAATCTACAGAAGAATGGCAATGTTCGTGTTGTTCAAGCGACAATTTGGCTAATTTATTCACCAAGGCGCTACCCACTGCTACTTTCAAGAAATTGTTTATCTTATCGGATTACGTCGTCTCAAAGATCTTTACGTATGTACACATTAGGGGAAGTAATTGCGCGTTGTTCCCTTAATTATGGTTTCTCCTATTGGGTTTTCCTGGTAAGGTTTTTAATGAGGCAGAATCTAGGCGCATAATAGACATCAAGGGGAAGTGTTAAGAATATATTGTGATGTCGATTATAGAAAGTCTTGTTCACCATAATTTACTAGTACTTTTTCTCCAAGATAAACCCTTATATTGCATCTCTATATAAAGAGTTCATTATTCATGGAATAAGACACATCAGTTCCTGTCTTCTCTTCTCTACTTACAACACCTTCATTGATTTGAATAATTTATGTTTCTGTCATCACAAATTAACCATATTACTAAGCTTAGCATATAAGTTCAGGCCAACTTTAAACTTTTAAGGCTCTCTCTCTCTCTCTTCTCTCCCAAATCTTTCAAAGAGAAAGAGTGTCAGTGTTCACCAACCGGTTTTGGCTCCGGCGTCACACCTTCTTCTTTGGTGGTGGTTGGCCGGTTCTTGTCTATGGCGTCCTCGCTTCTTTTAGGTTTTTGGACGGCTGGCTTTTGTCTCCGCTTCGTTATTCTTTTGAAGTTTGTCAACGGCTTTTCACCAAGCTTTTTCCGGTCCCGTTTGATCATCGCTTCTCGTAGTCCTCTACTCAATTGATTTTCCTTCCTAATCTTCGATTATTTGTTCCTACCCTTGATATGGTTATTTCATCTTCGGGCTCTTCTTTATCATTAAAGATGTTCGATGTGCATGCAGAAATTTCGAAGGTTTTGGTTCAATTGACTATCCTTGATGAAGCTTTGATCTGTCAGGCTTGGTTCCTCAACTTGAACTTTGTTAAGATCATTGAATGGTTTCTCCTGTGCTTTGGTTTTGCTGACGACGGAGCTCCGTCGTGCCTCCTTTCTGCAATTGGAGGAAGTAAGTCGCCTCTCATCTTGACGGGTGTCCATTGATTTCAGGAAAATCAGACACGTGGTGGACGCTTGACGGTTTCCTTCCCAAATAGGTTTTCCTCTTTGAGCTTAAGGCCGATATGTAGGGGTGGACAAGGATCAAATATTCAGGTATTTGGAGGTATTCATGATTCTATTCGTTTCGTCTGAGTAATCAATTTTCCAAATTCGTTTCAATAGGTAGTCATTCGGATATTTGGTGTCCCGGATATTTGCTGTCCCGGATATCCGGAAAATTTTAAGTTTTTAACCGGATATCCGATTCGATCCGCAAAAATAAAATAAAATTTAAAAATAAATAAAAAATCCAAAATAATATAAAATAATAATAGTTTATTACAAAAAAAAATAAAAATTATTAAATTTGAAAAAAAAATAACTAATATAATAAATTTAATATATATATATATATATATATATATATATATATATTCTTGAAATATATGTATATATATTCATATAAGAGATCAGATCGGATACCCGTTCCTGAAAATATTAGTATTTGTGATTTGATTTGTTTTTTTATGGATATTACATTTTAGTATTTGCTTTGCTTCGTAGAGTTACGGATATTCGCATTTTTGGTTCGAATCAAATTTTACAGATATTTTGCCCAGCCCTACCCATATGTTGTAATGTATAGTTGCATGTCATTTGCACCTTTGGAATATTATGTCAACATCACTAGGTGTGACAATTAGGTTTGGCATATATTAGCCAAAAGAGTCAACCACCAACTATATGTAGTGTGTAATTTAAGATATGACTTTTGTGATGAGTAATGTAAGATGTTTATTTTATTAAGAATACTCAAAGATTTTACAAAAGACTCAAGAGACTCTTGACTCACTTGGGTTTCTTCACAACACACTCCAAGCCTCCCTATTTATAGTAAAAGGCTTAAGGAATATTTCGTAGAATATTCCTCTAGATATTTAACATCTTACATTACCTACCACATAAGTCATATCATACATTACGCACCACATATAGTTGGTGTTGACTCTTTTGACTAATACATGTCAATTTGTCATACCTAGTGATGTTGACATAATATTCCCCATATCTCCAAATGAGAGGTGTTGATTCCACCTTACGTGTGTGTCTTCTTCTTCGTTGTCAGATAGTTCTGAGATTTCGTAGATCTTTTGACCCAGAATGTACTTTCTCGTCATATAGTTTCTTCCTTCAACACGTTAAATCGGATGGTCGAGATTGGAGTCTAACCACACATATTGCTCATGAAAGCTCAAAAGTATTGTCGTATCTCTTCGACAAAATCTGATGTATAGATGTCTTGGTTATGCAAGTGCGCATTAGGCAAACTAAAAAGCCTTCTATCAGTTTCAGATTCTTCAAAGCCATTGAGTACTGCCATTATGCTTATCCTTTGGTGAAAGTTTCTTCCATCAAAAGGGTTAGCTGGACTCGAGTGTCATATCTCTTGTCGTTGAACATTCGGAACGTGCAAGAATAGTGAGTCCATCATGTGCACGAATAATTTATTTCCACCAAGTCACATTGTGAAACATTGTGAGCCACTTATACAATAGTTTGTAATGTGGCTTTCTCCTCGTCATGATGCACTTTGCTAAGTACTGTAGTAGCCTGCATTTATTGAATAATACTCCAATGGTGTACAAATCTGCTAAGTACGAAAGCAAGAGATATGCTTCTTTGGAAATTTACCATTGTGATTTGGGTTCGTCTCTGTGGTAGTGAGGAACATATACATCGGATGATAGGGAAGTCTGAGAAGCGGACCTTGGTCTAGACCATACCTATGGATGTAGAGTTTCAAGAATCCATGGACAGTTTCTAGTTATCTGTAGACCAAAACAAGGTCTAACATTCTTGTTCGTAGTCCTTGTGGCATCATTGAGATCATTTCTCTCAGGGATTCTTCTGCTGGATTTTCTGGACTAAGAGCATGAAATTGTTCTCTGAGTTCTTGATAGGAAATTATCATTCCCTTTGATATGCTTGAAATCAAATTTCCATTGTGAAAACCAAATTGCCCATCTGAATAATTGTGCTTGAGGTAAGACCTTATGTCTGAATTTTATCATCTTTGAAAAAGATGACATGTTCATTTCAATGAGGAAATTCTGGCCCACCAGATGAAATTCAAACCTCTTGATGCCTCTTTTTACTGCAAGGATTTCTTTGTACGTGGAGTAATAATGCTTTACCTTCTTCTTGTAACCACAAATATATCGTTTTCCTTTTTCATCTTCTTCCAATAGAACATCATCTAATAGCAATCACTTGCATCAGTCTGAATGATTATTTTACTGGTCGACGGGAGTGATGGAAGTGTCTTTGAGATCCACTTAAGTTCTTTTACTGCTTCAGTACACTTCTGGTTCCATGGAGGAGCGCCTTTCTTGATTTGAGCTGACATGATTGACCTACGTTTTGCAAGGTCATGGATGAAGTCAGCCATGTAATTAACAATTCCAAGGAATTGTTGCACTTGCTTGAAAGTCATATTTTAATATGAAAATTCATTGAGTTGTGACGCAATGTGGGGCTGGAGATGGTAGTCCTTCTGAGATGTGCATGCCAAGGAAATCAATTTTTTTTCTCCAGTGACCATCTTGTTTTCTGAGAGGATGATACCATATTGATGTATGATATCATGAAATTTCTTCAGTATGTGAGTATGGGAATCAATGACTCGAGAGAACAAGAGAATATCGTCAATGTACACCAAGGAATTTAGGAGGATTAGCTCGAATATCTTGATCATGGCCTTCTGAAATAATGAAAGAGCTATCTTTAGACCAAACGGCATGACTTTCCAGTGGTAATGGCGATCTGGAATGCAAAATCTTGTTTTAGGCTTATCTTTTGATTCGATTCCTAAATGCCAAAATCTTGCCTTCAAATAAGTTTGGAGAACACTTTTGCATGAGGTAGTCTCTAGACTAAGACCTCTCATTTTGGTAGAGAAAACTTGTCATTTGAAAGAAAGTGATTTAGTGGTTGATAGTTGATGACCATTCTTAGTTTTCTTCGAATATGCTATGCTCTTTTGTGACATAAAAAATCTTCCCATGCCGATGGTAAAGTGGTCTTCTCAATGAGATCATCTTTCAGAAGTTGATCAATTTTTTTGAGTGCGAGGTTGTAGTGATCTGGATTCATGCCTGGGTGGCTTGCCTTTGTTATATTGATGTCTTTTTCTTCTTAAAGGGCAAGGATATGAAGAACTTTGGATTTTTTCCAAAGAGGCGAGAATCATTTTGTGAGAAATTCAGAGTGAGAGGCGGTACATGATCTCTTCGCGATTTTTGATAGGATTCAGGATCTCCATGGGGTAGAGATAGGAGATGGTCATCTAGGGAAAGAGGTGGTTCTTCTGTTTTAAGCGGTATACCGCGCATGAACTCCAATGTGAGGATGGAAGGATGTCCGGCTTGAGGACGGAGGAGCAGCTCCAATGTCAAAATAGACTATAACCTGATATTCTTACATTTAGAGATGGTCTTCTTCTTCTTCTTCTTCTTCTTCTTCTTCTTCTTCTTCTTCTTCTTCTTCTTCTTCTTCTTCTTCTTCTTCTTCTTCTTCTTCTTCTTCTTCTTCTTCTTCTATGATTTGCTCATCCAACTGTAATCCCATCACAGTCCATCATGCATCCGTATCTGCAGACAGATTCATATAAACAAACATGTCAAGCTAATTCTAGAGTCATGGGTGACAAATTATGAGAAGATCCATAAAAGCAGTATATGAATTCAATTACTGGACTCTTCCATCCTTAAAAGAAAATATGGAGCTGTTGAAATAGCTTTCAAACAGATAGATGACGAAAAGCCTCGCCCTCAGCTTTTTGCACAGAGATCAATATGATCTCCCCATGTGACGAACCTCCAGCAATAAGAGAATATTTAATTGATATCCCAATCAATTCAGATGGGAAACCAGTATATGCATTCTCTAATTCAACAGGACATAAGTTCTTTGATGCATGCGACTGTGACCAATGCCTGATGGATTTTGATGAAGATGAAACTCTAAAACGGAAGAGGAGTGGAAGCAAATCATCTCAGCAAAAGCTCAAATATCAATATCAAGCAGGAGATCTAGAAGTCTCACTCCTTGGAGAATCTTTGGAAGAAGTTTTGAATATTATGTATTGCATCCAACTTCTACCCTTGAACAAAATGAAGTATGGGATTGCTATATGTTTAGCCCCCCACTGGAGTTTGAGAAGAACAATGTACGACACTCTTGGAAAATCAAGAATCCAGCCACCAAAAATTCAAATGGTTCAATGCAGCAAATCAGTGCAGCCGAAGCAACTCTAAATGGCCGATGGAGAACGCAATGACTCAAAATCATCTCATGAGTCAGATTGGTAGAAAGGAACTATTCAGACCTTTTATAAAAGAGATAAAAGAATATTCTCTCTCAAGAACTCCTCCATATGGTAATCACTGTTTCTATTCCCTCTTCACTAGAGCTGAACAAAAAACTGAACCCAAAAACCGAACCGAATCTGATTAGAAAAAGTAGTACCGAACTCGATCCAAAATTGGTGAAATATCCAAACATGTTTAAAATTTTGGTATCTAAAGAACCGAACCAGATAGGAACCAAAATATTTCAGGTACTCGAATATATCCGAATTAGATTTATATACTTTAATTTGTTAGCTATTTTTAAATTTAATATCCAAAAAATATCCAAAATGTATAAGAAATTTTAAAAATTTTCCAAACTATTTGAAAATATATAGAAATAGTCAAAAGTAAATATCTAAAGTAACTAAACAATACTTAAAACACCAAAAATACTTAAAATGTCTATTGATTCTTCATCAACATATTCAAACCAAACCAATTTAATGTTAAATTTAGTTATTTTGACATACATTATTCAAATGTTATATATTAAGTTTGTTTTTAGATTTTGAGAAGTAAAGTAGATATGAATTTTAAAATTTTTAAAATAATTTAAACGGGTTATCCGAGCGCGAAACGAACCCGTAAAAATCCAAACCAAAATTTCTAAATATCTAAATGGGACTAAAATCTTTAACTCTAAAAACCTGAAACTTGGATAGCCCCAAACCGAACTCGAATTGGTACCCGAACGCTTACCCCTACTCTTCACTCATATTACAAAAAAAGATATAAGAGTTAAAATATCTCAAAGCTAGCTACAATCCCTTTAAGACCAGCCCAAAACAGAAGCTCAAATTGCATATGATCTCTTTAGCCCATATCCAATGTATCATCCACCATATATGGTCCAAACACCACCCATATCTTTCTCTCAAGATCCAAGCCATTTTGGATCCTCTTCCTTTTTACCAGCCAATGTTGTTGAAGAAAAATACAGAAGACAAAATGATACAATCATTTGTTTTTTTAAAGAGAAAACCTCCAAAAACCTTTACAACAAAATATTTAGAATCCCAATTACCTAAGAAGAGGGAGTCCAGTTCATAGTCGAACATGCCATTAATCCAATCACTACATTTCTTGAAAATGTTGCAAAGCATGGAAAAGAACATGAAACAAAGTTCATAAACTCTGAAACTAAAAATGAAGAAGTCTTTATACTAGATTTCTTGAAAGTTGAACCTACGGTGGTTGAAGAAGAAGATATGGAAAATTTTGGCAATATCTCTGAAGATAGACAAGAGCATCACAGATCCAACACTCAGTCATAATGGAATAAAAAACTATATACAGAGCCACATGTTGGTTTCTCCTTTGATAACATCCCCCCCCCCCCCCCCCCCCCCATCAAAATGGAGATACAAGATCCATGAAATGCACGCATGGCTGTCTGAACATTTGCTCAACCAGGAGCAAGTCTTCCAACAATCATAGACATGATGGTATTAAAGTTTTATGAACATCTCAAACTTTGGTGGATAGCCTTTGTGAATATCGCCAAATACGACAGTCACTAATAATTGACCCGCTGATTGGCCACATCCACAATGAGTTCCATGGAACATGGGATCACATTCACTATCCAAGCCAGAGAAGAATATCTCTTGGATGAAGTGATGCTCCTTCAAGAAAAAATATCTCGAAAGACACTATGAAAGAATGTCAAAGAGGTTTTATGCTCTTAACGGAATTGACGATGTCAACCTTAAACATGCATACTTGAACTCTCTCCCTGAACCTCTTGGAAATGAGACTTCGCGCATGTTATCTCTAAGAAATATGACGCTAAATCAAACCTCTTTGGGAGAAATATATCAACTGTCACCTGCAGCCTTGAAAAAACTGTATAGCCACCGTAAGTTTTATAAGAGCAAGGGAAGCTAGGAAAAGAAGAAGAAAAAGCTGAACAACTAAGACAAGATGAATTAGCATATGTGTCTCAACCATCTCCCAATACAAAAATATACATCTTCCCAACCAAGCTTGACTAGCCCATACCAGTCATTGCCTATTTTGACACAGGTGCTGCCTCCTCTATCTTCGAGTCGGACATCCTTCCATCCTCATATTAGAATTCATGGGCAGTACCGTTTAAAGCAGCCAATTGTCAAATTTTCACCTTTTCTCTCATCAGTAAACCTATCTATATCCAACTTTTTCCTGGTTATACGATCAAAATCAAAGTATACGGGTAAGACCTTCCTGGAAAAAAATTTATACTTGGGTTTGATGTTCTTCGTAGCTGATTAATACGTTTTACCACAAGCCATTTAATCTAATATGCACGTTACCACAATCAAATTGTATATTGATACAGTACTTTAGGATCGAATCCATAGAGAACTAGCGATCTATATTTACTAAGAATACAGAAACTTCCATAATCTAAGCAAATAAGAAGATTATTTGTAACAAGTTAAGATCCTAAAAATATAAACAAGGTGATCTCAAATCCAATCAAGAAATAAGTGCAAGAATTAAATTTTCAATCAATAGAGAAAATAAGACTCATGGGCGTAGGCATTTGACTTCGAGTGAATAACATCCAATCTAGAGTAGCAAGCTTTCAATCAATATGTTTCTTAAGTCTAAACAACAATCCTAAACAAATTCTCTTCCAAGATATATATTCATTTGCCTTCATTCATTAAACATCAACTGTCATTGGTTTAATTCAATCAAGCAATCATTAAGAGCAAGTCTACTAACTATCTAGGAATTCTAACAACAAATGTCTTTGGTTATTTAGGCTAGAGCAAAGTTGAGTTGGTTCATAAATTTCATCGAACACCTTTCAGGTATGAAATGTCTAAAGCTCTAGTTTAGAGTGATCAAGCCTTAAGTAGCATTAAGAACACTCAACAAGCAAGGAAATAGATAGATCTAACAGAAAACACCCTAGATCTTCACTTAATCATTCTAATCACCCTAACCCTAGATCTTCACTTAATCATTCTAATCACCCTAACCCATTGAATCCAAAAAAAGTCTACTTACTAATCTTCATGATAAACTTTATACCCATGTAAAATTTAAGGCTAATCATGTTAATTAGCAAGAGAAACACAATATAAAATTATGTATTTCTTTAAAATGATTAAAAACGTTTACGCTTTTACAAGATTAGAAAATGTCTGAAGAAAAAATGAGATATCTTTAAGGTTTTTTGGACTAAACATATATATAGACTTGGTCCAATAGCCGAACGCAAAAGCTAATCGCTGCAGTCAAATATTGTGTTTGCGTCAATCGTCTGAAATTGCGTTTTCTTCAAGCAGCGTTTAATCTTTTCTTCACTCCGCGGCGGTGGTCCACGGTGACCAAGTCTCCTTCCTGCCACGATTCTGCGACCACAAATTGATACGCAGCCATCATCCGCGTTCTTCCTGGTGCTCTCTCGCCAGATTCCGCGACCTCTTCACACCCGCAGCTGCTCCTCTCGAACCTTGACTCGCTGCCGTGTTTCCGCGGTGTGAGTCTGCTGCATCTCTCCTCTCCGCCACAACCAAGCTCAGCCCGTGTCTTCCGTAAGCCGTGCTCCAGCTCCTCTCCGACGCATCTTTTGTTGGGCCTATTATTTGGGCCTTTTATTTGTGAAAAGAAATAGAAAGCCTTTTTGGCTTTAATGAATGAAATTTAAAATGTCCCACATTGGTTAGAAAAGGGGATTTTGAGTTGTATATATATGACTCTTTGATAGCATAGTGTAAACAGCTCAGAGAGAGGAGGCACCCCACGCGCGCGCCGCCGCCGCCGTCCGGCCGGCTCGGCGTGGGCGTGGGCGTGGGCTTGGGTAAATGTGGCCCCAGGGCCACTACAAGATGTTCTTTTTGGGCCCAATTAAGCTTAACGTTTTGGCCCATTTTATACCCAAAAAACAACATGCATTTCGTTTTAAAACGACAAGTAATTTGTCTACAAAATAAAAACGTCATGCAGTTTTAATTTAAACGAGAAAAAAAAATCAGAGATTCTTGGGGAATAAGTTTCGCAACTCAACTTCCCTCGATCTCCGCGAGATTTTCGCCCACGTGCAGCAGCTGTTGCGGGAAGTGGCTCTCTTCGTTCTCTTTAAATAAACCCGACTCCTCTTCTTCATTTTCAAAACTTTTCACATCGATAACGAAACCAGCAATCTCCCATCGTAAGTTTTACAGAGAGTGTTTCGTAGATTATTAGTTCGTAGGGACGTTCACGAGTGAAGTGTGAATCGTCTATCATGGTTGTATCCTGGGCTCTAATTCGTACAAGTCCGTCTCACTACGGAGCGAATATTAAGAGTTAAGGAAAGAGATTCGTCTCGACTCCATGGTCTAATTCTATTCGGTTTTTTTTTTTGTTTTGTCTTTTGAATCGAATATTTCCTTAACATCGTTTTATTTATATTGTTTGTATTGATTCAGTTTTCTGGCTTCTACAGTCTTAACTCTTAATCGCTTCTATTACATATAAGCTTTAATCGGATTGATCTTAATACGTTTTTATAAAACGATTTCAAGGATTTCTAAAACGTTTTTTTTATGTTGAAACAGTGTCTGCGATTTGCTTTACGCACTTCCGCGAAACGTTTCTTGTTTATCTAAAAACGGTTTGCGTTTTGCTTCATAGCTCTATCGCGAAACGTTTTTTATTTATCTAAAAACGGTTTGCGTTTTGCTTCATAGCTCTATCGCGAAACGTTTCTTGTTTATCTCAAAACGGTTTGCGTTTTGCTTCATAGCTCTATCGCGAAACGTTTTTGTTACATGAATCAAAAAAAAAAATCTTATAAAAACGATTCGTATTCACAATAGCTTTCCAAAGCATGTTTGTGAAACAATCTACAAGTCTACACAAACGATTTCTGCGAACGCTTTAAGCGAGTTTGCAAAACGTTTTTTCAGACTTATATCGATATGATTTGGTGGTTTGTAACGCTTTAAGCGATCTAATAAAAACACCAAAATTGACAATCGATCTTAAACTATTATTTACTTGAAATAATATGTTATTTTTTGATTGGAGTCTAATCCGCTTTCATGTTTTCTCAACAGAAAAATGACGGATCTTAACAACACCCCCATTGACACCACCATTGATACACAGACTCCACTGAACGCTGCTAAAAGTGATGCAACCATGACAACTGTTGATGCAACAGCAACAACCGCTGCAACAACGACACCTACCCTTCCAGTGGGAAATGTTGCTGATGAAACCACACGCCGAAGCCTGTTCGGTGCTGGTCTCTATCAAACGGGTCCTATTCAAGGAACCACAAGTGCTCCGGTTGTAGTTCCAACTCCTCCGACTGTACCCAGCTTGGTCACTCAAGGATTAATGCCAGAAAAGTTTGATGGCAAAGGCTTCAAAACGTGGCAAAAGAAGATGATGTTCTTCCTCACAACAATGAAGCTGGATAAACTCACCCAAGAGGACAAGCCCCTTGTCCTTTGCGGGATTGATGATGTGTACACTCTTGCAAGTGTTGAAAGTTGGTTTCATTCCGACTACATCTGCAAAGGCTACATTTTGGGTCGCCTTATTGACCCATTGTATCAAGTCTACTGTGAGATTCCCGAGTCAAAAGAGCTATGGAGATCACTGGACAAGAAGTACAGAGGTGAGGACGCTGGATGTCAGAAGTATGTGGTTGCAAAATTCCATGACTTCAAAATGGTGGATTCAAAACCCATAATGGATCAGGTGGAAGCGTTTCAGCTCATTTGCCATGAAATTGCTGCTGAAGGAATGTCCATCTGTGAGACATTCACAACTCTCAGCTTCATCCAAAAGCTTCCTCCAAGCTATGCTGAATTCAAGAACTACCTGAAGCACAAAAAGAAGAAGATGAGACTCGAAGATCTCATTCAGAGGCTTCAGATGGAAGCCAGGAACCGAAATGATGACAAACTGCTCCAGGCTAAAGAGCATAGTGTCAACGTGGCTGAAATGAAAGGTAAAGGAAAGGCAATTGCCCGATCTCCTGCAAAACCTTTCAAAACAGCTGCAAATTTGAAGGCTTCTGGTCCAAACTTCAAGAAGAAAGGCATTGAGATCAAAGCAAATGTGGAGAAATTCAAGGGAAAATGTCACTACTGCCACAAAGTTGGTCACAGGACTATTGAGTGTCGCAGCAAGATCAGAGATGAGAAGGCTCAGGCGAATCTCACTGAAGAAGATCTCGTTGCAGTGGTGACTGAAGTCAACATGGTTGAAAGCAACAACCCTAAGGAATGGTGGTATGACACTGGTGCCACTACCCACATTTGCACTGATATGGCGATGTTCAGCACCTACCAGAAAAGCAAGACTCAGAAGAAGTTGTTCATGGGGAACACTGCAGTCTCCAAGATTGAAGGCCGCGGCAAAGTGGTTCTGAAGATGACATCTGGACGTGAAGTCACTATGCAGAATGTGAAGCATGTGCCTGACATGAGGAAGAACTTGGTCTCGGGAACCTTGCTCAGCAAGAATGGATTCGCCACAACTCTTGAGGCGGATAAGCTCGTGATTAGGAAGAATGGGATGTATTTGGGAAAAGGGTATGTTAAGGATGGACTGGTCAAGATGAATGTAATGACAGTCCTTCCGAAAATTGTAGCTCCAAAAGTTTCAATGAATAAGAAAGAGCCAGTTGCTTATTTGGTTGAGTCTTTTAATATATGGCATGAAAGATTAGGCCATGTAAACTACAAATCGATACAAAGATTAATGAATCAAAACTTAATCCCAAAATGCAAAACAAGTAAGCAAAAATGTGAAGTATGCGTACATGCTAAGCTCACAAAAACACCATCACCTCGTGTTGAAAGAACTAACAAACCTCTAGATTTAATTCACACAGATTTATGTGACTTAAAATATTTACAAACTAAAGGTGGGAAAAAGTACTTTGTGACCTTCATAGACAAATGCACAAAATATTGTTATGTATATTTATTACATAGCAAAGATGAAACCTTAGAAAAAATCAAAGAATTTAAACTCGAGGTTGAAAATCAGCTTAAAACAACTATTAAAATAGTTAGAAGCGACAGAGGAGGCGAGTATGATGGTCCATTTAATGCATTTTGTAAAGAACATGGAATAATTCATCAAACTACAGCTCCTTATTCACCAGAATCTAATGGAGTTGCTGAACGTAAAAATCGAACTCTAAAAGAGATGATGAATGCAATGTTGAAGGAATCTGGGTTACCCCAGAACATATGGGGGAAGCGTTGCTTACCACTAATTATATCCTCAACAAAATTCCACACAAAGTAACTGGCAAAACTCCATATGAACTATGGAAAGGTAATTTACCTTCGTATAAATACCTCAAAGTGTGGGGGTGCTTGGCAAAAGTTGCGGTACCGCTACCAAAGAATGTCACTATTGGACCTAAAACAGTGGATTGCATTTTCATCGGGTATGCTCATAATAGTAGTGCATATCGATTTCTGGTACATAAATCTGAAATATCAGATATTCATGAAAATACAGTAATGGAATCAAGAAATGCATCATTCTTCGAAAATATTTTTCCTTGCAAGGAAAAACAAGGTTCAAAACGAACTCGAAAAGAAAGAGACGAGCATAATATTTCAGAAACTGAGTCAAATGTAGAAATGTATGTTAATAATATTTCAGAAAATGAAAAAGATGAACCTAGAAGGAGCAAAAGAGCTCGAAAAGAAAAATCTTTTGGTGAAGATTTCTTAATGGCATTTTTAGTAGAAAATGATCCAAAAACCTTGGCAGAAGCCATGTCCTCACCAGACGCTCCGTTTTGGATCGAAGCCGTCAAAAGTGAATTTGATTCTATCATGCAAAATTATACATGGTATATAACAGATTTACCACCAGGCTGCAAAGCATTAGGGAATAGATGGATAATGAAGCGAAAGCTAAACCCTGATGGAACACCTGGTTTACACAAAGCAAGGCTTGTAGTTCAAGGATTCCGACAAAAAGAAGGCCTTGACTATTTTGACACTTATTCTCCAGTAACGAGAATAACCTCAATAAGGTTCATGATAGCAATCACAGCTTTAAGAGACCTAGAAATCCATCAAATGGATGTAAAAACCGCATTCCTAAATGGTGATCTAGAAGAGGAAATTTACATGAAACAGCCTAAAGGCTTTGTTATTCCTGGACAGGAAAACAAAGTATGTCGACTTGTAAAGTCACTTTATGGGCTTAAACAAGCTCCTAAACAATGGCATGAAAAATTTGATAATGTAATGATGTCAAATGGTTTCAAAATTAACGAATGTGATAAATGCATATACTACAAAACTACCAAAAATGCGTATGTTTTGCTATGTTTATATGTAGATGATATGCTCATTATTGGAAGCAATAAAGATATTATCAATCACACAAAAAACATGCTCAAAGGAAAATTTGAGATGAAAGATATGGGATTAGCAGATGTTATTCTCGGGGTAAAAATTACAAGAAATTCAAATGGAATTACCTTAACCCAATCTCATTATGCTCAAAAAATATTAGAGAGATTAAACTACTCTAATAGTATGGCAAAAACTCCGTTAGATCCCCAAATGCACTTGACAAAGAATTCAGGTGAAGCGGTTTCACAAAACGAGTATGCACGAGTGATTGGAAGTCTCATGTACTTGACCAATTGCACTAGACCAGATCTAGCACACGCAGTAAACGTACTTAGTCGATATACAAGTAATCCAGGTCATACACACTGGAAAGGTATAACAAGAGTACTTAATTACTTGCGCTACACCAAAGATTTTGGGCTTCACTATGGTAAAGAACCAGCAGTTTTAGAAGGATACAGTGATGCTAACTGGATATCAGATTCTAAAAACTCAAAATCCACAAGTGGATACGTCTTTACACTAGGAGGGGCAGCAATATCATGGAAATCTACCAAACAAACAGTGTTAGCCAGATCCACCATGGAATCTGAGTTTATAGCCTTAGACAAAGCAGCAGAAGAAGCTGAATGGCTTAGAAATTTTTTGGATGATATTCCTATGTGGGAGAAACCTGTGCCAGCTATACGAATACATTGCGATAGTCAATCAGCTATAGCTCGGGCTCAAAACAATCTCTACAACGGTAAATCTCGTCATATTAGAAGACGACATAAAACCATTAGACAACTTATCTCAAATGGTGTAATCACAATAGATTATATCAAATCGGCTGACAACCTAGCAGATCCATTCACTAAAGGTTTGCCACGAGATATAATTGCTAAATCATCAAAAGGAATGGGTTTAAAGCCTATAACAAATGAGGATGCTTGATTGCAACCCTACCTATCATGACTGGAGATCCCAAGACATAGGTTCAAAGGGAAAATAAAATCAAACAAAATCTACCAAAAGCACTTTGAGATTATGATCTCTACCCAACTCCTAAGATGATAAAAGTGCTAATGTGAGAAGGATAAGCATAGACTTTTAATGATTCCATAGCTTCTAAAGCGAAGTATTACTCAATACTTTTCATGGTCAATCACCTAATGAGTGTGAAATGAGGCTGTTTCTAGGAGAATGAATGCAAGGCTATATTCTCTAAGTTCACTCATGAAAACCAGGAATAGTTCAGGGCCACAATGAACACAATAGAGAACTAAGTTCTACGAGAAAATGAAGCTGTGTTATACCTGTTGTCTTGGTTTACATAAAACACCGGTTGGTTCAAGACATCATGTTCACCTTCTGGTAAAGTAAACTCGACAGATATTAACTATGAGTGGTTCAAGGCTTAAAAATGCCACCAACTCAAACACAGTGAATTTTTCGCAAACACTCTCGATAAGTCTGTCTAGTCTAGTAAAGATTAGAATAAGTACAGTAAGTAGAGTCTATCGAGTTTGCATTTAGTCTGCATATGTTTAGAGTCATTTCTATTCATGTGGGGGATTGTTGGGCCTATTATTTGGGCCTGTTATTTGTGAAAAGAAATGGAAAGCCTTTTTGGCTTTAATGAATGAAACTTAAAATGTCCCACATTGGTTAGAAAAGGGGATTTTGAGTTGTATATATATGACTCTTTGATAGCATAGTGTAAACAGCTCAGAGAGAGGAGGCACCCCACGCGCGCGCCGCCGCCGCCGTCCGGCCGGCTCAGCTCGGCGTGGGCGTGGGCGTGGGCGTGGGCGTGGGCGTGGGCTTGGGCTTGGGCTTGGGCTTGGGCTTGGGCTTGGGCTTGGGCTTGGGCTTGGGCTTGGGTAAATGTGGCCCCAGGGCCACTACAAGATGTTCTTTTTGGGCCCAATTAAGCTTAACGTTTTGGCCCATTTTATACCCAAAAAACAACATGCATTTCGTTTTAAAACGACAAGTAATTTGTCTACAAAATAAAAACGTCATGCAGTTTTAATTTAAACGAGAAAAAAAAATCAGAGATTCTTGGGGAATAAGTTTCGCAACTCAACTTCCCTCGATCTCCGCAAGATTTTCGCCCACGTGCAGCAGCTGTTGCGGGAAGTGTCTCTCTTCCTTCTCTTTAAATAAACCCGACTCCTCTTCTTCATTTTCAATACTTTTCACATCGATAACGAAAACCAGCAATCTCCTATCGTAAGTTTTACAGAGAGTGTTTCGTAGATTATTAGTTCGTAGGGACGTTCACGAGTGAAGCGTGAATCGTCTATCATGGTTGTATCCTGGGCTCTAATTCGTACAAGTCCGTCTCACTACGGAGCGAAAATTAAGAGTTAAGGAAAGAGATTCGTCTCGACTCCATGGTCTAATTCTATTCGGTTTTTTTTGTTTCGTCTTTTGAATCGAATATTTCCTTAACATCATTTTATTTATATTGTTTGTATTGATTCGGTTTTTCGGCTTCTACATCTTTAGCTCCTCACAGCCGCCAATCTTCACTGCGACCAAGCTTCCTCGTGGTACAAACCTGTGACAGAGTCGAAGCCATAAAATCCTCCACCACGGGATCTCTCTTAGTTTTCTCCTCTCGTCGTGGCTGTGCTCATCGTCGCCATGGCCATGCTCATTGTCGGAATCAGGCTCGCCATCACGGATGATGTGTAGAAGAATGACAATGGAGAACTTTAGACTACTTGCAGATCGGGTGCTTATCTTTCTTGATTAGTTGTGGTTTTAGCCCACACTCTCAAATGGTGAAGATATCCCCGTAATTCAGCCCCAGAACTTTTGAATGTGCATCTATACCCAGAAAATATTCCTATTTTTGTAACCTTGGTCCTTGTATTCTCTTGGTCTTTCGTTTCTGCCCCATAAGTTTCTGACTTGCAAATATACCCATTCAAATTGACCCCAAACTTCCAAAAGTACACTTTATACCCTAATGCACACAAATGAACAAATATATGCAATGTAGAAACTTAAATGCAATCTAAAATGATTAAATGAACTAAATAAGATGTTAAAAGCATTAAGAACACCATATATTAATTTCCAAAAACTTGATTTTTACTTGTCCACACGAAAACTTTCAAAAACAAAATAAAGAAGATATTTAAAAATGAAAACTGAAACCTTAAAGTGCATCAATGATCTCTACTCCAAAAGAGTTAGGCATACTCATCAATCATGTAATGTCTCAAACCTCATTGTATTTGCAAGTAACCAATGCAATTAACTCTTTAACATTCATTAAGTGTTTAGTGAACTCTCTTCAATCAACTTGAATGACAAACCAATGGGCTAGGTATCAAAGAGGATATAATGAGTTTCAAAGTGGAGCTTATTCAATTTCTTTAAAAATTGATTCTCATGACCATCTAAACCTAAAGGAGTATTTCTTAATTCATGCTACATCTATAGTGAAGCTCTTTGATGAAAAATTTGTCTATTTTCTATGGACAATTATGTGCTATTTTCCATACTTTGTTTCTTGTTCTTGCAGAAGAAGGACCAAAGGTGCATTGGCTCAAGCTTTCGATACTTATGACTAGTGAGAAAAAAAAGTCAAGCTAGAGACTTAAAAACAAAATAAAGAAGATATTTAAAAATGAAAACTGAAACCTTAAAGTGCATCAATGATCTCTACTCCAAAAGAGTTAGCCATACTCATCAATCATGTAATGTCTCAAACCTTCATTGTATTTGCAAGTAACCAATGCAATTAAACTCTTTAACATTCATTAAGTGTTTAGTGAACTCTCTTCAATCAACTTGAATGACAAACCAATGGGCTAGGTATCAAAGAGGATATAATGAGTTTCAAAGTGGAGCTTATTCAATTTCTTTAAGGATTTCACTCATGAAAAGGGATGCACAAGCTAATTACAAAAGTAAGAAGAAGAAGAACAATTCATGCATACAAGTATTCACTTCCATGTTCTACCATTGCATTGTTACATTTCTACAACCTCAAAACGTGAATATCAAAACCAGTCACTTTTCTCACCCTCAAACTCACTCTTTTCACCATTTCACTATTTAGGAAACATTTTCTTATTATGTTGCTCTTTTTTTTTCTTTTCATCCTCTTTATTCTTTTTTTTTCTAGAGCGTACATTTTTTTAACTAGAATTTTTCTTTCTTTCTCATGCTTCCTAAGTTTTACTTTTTTTTATTCGCCTTTTTGGTTCTTTTCACTCTTTCATTTCTTTGACTCTCTTATTTTCTTTCCTCTCATCACATAACCTCACTCTAAAACTATCTCATCAAACACCCAATCCTAACCAACAAAAGCAATTAGTATATGGAAGCAACTACTTGTCGTTCCTCTGTCATTCAAAATTTTGCACTAGAATACATCATCAACAAGAGGCCTCACTCATCAAACAATCAAGGGGCAAAAAATGAGTTAAGGTTCAAGGTGGGGTACCATTTAGTAATGCAAATGGCCACTCAAGCTTGTAAGAAAGTCTAAAAGTGGATAAGTAAACTTGAATGTTGTATTGTTACCAAGAGTGAAAAATTCAAGCTTCAAGAGAGAGTAATTAGATGTTCATTTAAGTTTAAGTTCATAGAGTTGAGCTACAAGGAAGACATGCATCTACAAATGAGTTCAACTTTCAAGCGATGAGATCCAAGCATGGTTCTTCCTTAACTTCATGTTCATATAAATGCAATAAACAACTCCAAAGATGGGCATTCCATCAAACTCTTAAGTTGTTGCTCAACAAGAAAAAGTTCATTAAGATTCTCAAAGCATATGCAATGCAATCTTAATTAGACTCAATCCTAAAATACAAATGAGAAAAGATTCTACATGCTTCTTTTTGAGATTTTCAAAAAAAAATAATCAATTTTAGGGGGTTTTTATGAAAATAAATATGTACAATGCAATGCAATGCATGAAACTCATGACAAGTAAACAAAACAAAAAACATGTGAGATATTAGATTCTTCCCCAAACATACTTCACACAGTCCCTATATGAGAGTAAGCTCAAAGAAGAGATCTAAGGGAAAGAAATAAACATGATAACTAAATATGTACAAGGTTGGAGTGACACTTACTTTGAGTTATTGGCTAAATTGGGTGGTAGAGGACCCTGGGCCTCAGGCTTATTTCACCGATAAACATGGGCTTAAACAGAGAAGTGAAGGCGGGTTTCTAGAGTCGCTTCGGGATGCTTCACATCAGCCAGAGTAAGTCGTGCTTGACTTAACCACGAAAAGCTCACACATTTGTTAAATAACTTAAAAAGGAAGATGAAAAATATATACAATGAATAAACATTGTAATGCCTCCCAAACACGTTTTTTAAGTCTCTAGCTTGACTTTTTTTTCTCACTAGTCATAAGTATCGAAAGCTTGAGCCAATGCACCTTTGGTCCTTCTCCTGCAAGAACAAGAAACAAAGTATGCAAAATAGCACACAATTGTCCATAGAAAATAGACAGATTTTTCATCAAAGAGCTTCACTATAGATGTAGCATGAATTAAGAAATACTCCTTTAGGTTTAGATGGTCATGAGAATTAAATGCATTTGGTGGAAACACAAAGTCAACTCCTAGTTTAAACGAAGTTTTCACAAAGTAGTCGATTTTATCTCCATCAATCAAATAAAATACAATATTCACATTCTCATGATTGTTTTCAACATGGGGGTTTTCTATCTCATGCAAGAGCATATCCACATCAAGCTCATACCCTAAATCAACTACTAAAAGAGGAATTCTAGATTCATTAAGTATTAAAAAGTCACATTCGAGATCAATTGAAGCACACATATAGTTCTTGTCAAAACAAACTTCAAGATGTTCTCTAGCAAGATTTTCTACTCTTACGTAATCTAGTCTTTTGGTGTCACATATCAGATCAAGATATTCATTAATGAGCACGTGAGAATTTAAATCAGAGGTAATATCTTTAACACAAGACAAAAAATTATCTTCAAAATAATGAAGTTCAAAAGTAGAATCACATGTACCTTATATTTGGGCTGGTGAAACCCAATAAATTATCTCTTTGAGCTCATGAGAAAACCTTATCTCAAGGCATATGAGCTCTCTTCCGTCTGGTGTTGCTCGATGTGACATAATATTTATCTTGAGCATCGGTGCTATATCATCCCCGATCCTAGATAGGATCGTTGGGACGGACCATGGGAGGAGGGAATGAACAAGCCGGTCGTAAGACACAAATGCAAGCGTTACATGGTCTGATTAAAGGGTTAAGTCGAAGTTATGATTGGGACTTAGCCAAGAAAACAAGGAAAAATAGGGGAAGTGAGCTGGAACGAGCTAAGGAAAGAGTATATACGAGTTGGAATAATCTTGGGCGAGTTCGGGCGAGTTCGGGCGAGTTCGGGTGAGTTCGGGTGAGCTGGACGGATCTGGACGGAGCTTGGGGCAAGATGGACCGAGCTCAGGATCAGCTAGTAGACCCATATCAGTCATCTGAACCAACTGCTGGGAAGCTCAACTCAGCTCGGTGGAGTGTTCGACATTGAGCCAGCTGGATGGGTCGGGACGGTTATCAGAGCGAAAGTCGGATCAGGTGCGGATCCAAACTGGGCCAGCTGATCTAAGGGACATGGGGCAAGCGCGTTTGGCAGTTATGGGACGAAAGGGCGCGTATGGATAACCGCCTAAACGGTTTCCAAAAGGCACCTTTTCGCCCAAGGCAGTTTCTGGACGGTTTATGGCCGAGTCTTCGTTATATTTTGGGCCTTGGGATCAGTTTTAGACACAGAATTTCCTAAGGAAACTCACAAAACAATCAGAACCAAAAAGGCCAACGGAAGAGAAGAACTTAGGCGCTTTGGAAAGAAGACTTGATCGAAATCAAACCAAGAAGGCAATCCGACTGCATCGTCTTGAAGAACGATACAAAATGAGTCCGAAGGAGAAAGAACCGCGTACTGGGACCAGGAATCCAGAAAATACTTCCAAGGTGAGTGATGGACCGGATAAACCATCGCCCATAGCCCTCGGGTGATTCCGACTGGGTTAAACGGTTACATCCATCTCTTTTAAACTTGATCGATTCTTCTTTTTTTTGTATGAACGATCAAGCAACTTAGGCCCTAGGGCCGAGTGAAAGACCAAGGCTTTAAGCCGGTCCGATCATGTGATCTGATGCTTAAGTGCTGGATTCGATAGATCATAAATCCTAGGCAAATGACTTGATCGGGTTAAGGCCGATCCGGATGGTTCAGTGATAAGACGGACAATTATGGATCTGCAAACTGAACTTGAACGATCCGGTTAATAAACCTGATAATTCGAATATTATTAAGTGTATTTTTGGTTGAACTTAGAAAGAAACCGATTATTGTTGCATGCATTCGAAACTGACTGTTAAGTTATCGGATAAATGCTTATGCTTTTGGTTGGTTTCAGGACATGATGGTGATCGTGGGAAGGATTTGGCTTAGCCGTGAAGACTCGAGGCCGTGGGTGGATGGGTGGTTGGATAGACTGATTTAGGATCAAACATTGTAATAACCTATTGTGCAAACTTAACAATTGCATCGAATCCTTTGTATTATAAATAAAGCGATCAGTTTATCTTAGCTTTGTCTCTAATAACTCGCATACAGACTCTAAATTTTGAATCACAGAATAATTTAACTTGACTTAAAAATATCAGGCCTTAAAATGAACTGGTCGGCCTGGACTATCCACGGTTGAACCTTAGGAACCTCACTAGATCAAGTGTCCATGTTAGGGCGCTTTAAGTTGGTAGCAGAGCATGCTTGATTCTAGGCTAGTTGGGTTATGGGGAAAACCACTCATCCGTCTCGGGTCATGATAAGGTTTTGTTATCCTAGGATGTGTATTTATGTTGCGGTGATTCGCTAACATATTTTATCCTCATGCTGGAAAAAAGCAAAACCGGGAAGGGAAGTAAATCCAAGCGAGCGGCTGAAACCAGTCAAGCAGTAGACTAGGTGTGAACCCTTTGAATGTAAGTCCAATCGGACCTGAGATTGGAAAAACGGAAGAAGGAACACCGCTGGTTCAGATTAACCTTGTAGAGACCCGGTCCGTGGACCCCAAAACCATGGCCAAAATCAGCGTAATGAGGAAGTTGTGGAATCCTCTAATGTGGTGCATAACTCGGCTCCACCAAATGGAGCAGTTGATGAAACTGCAGGACATGGGGATCAGGACGTGGAACCATCCATGAGGGATGTGATATGTCATGTCCCTGATTTCATATAAGACCTTTGGGCACAGCCATGGTGCGGGGAGACG